>VZZY01005938.1:0-20047 GCA_013400335.1 Eurystomus gularis
TCCGCCGGGTTGCCCGAGCAGACCCCACCGGTGTATCGACCCCGGGCTGCCCTGCCCACCGGGCCTCGGGCCCCGTTCAGCGGGGCGCCGGGGGGCGTGCGCGCACAGGGATCGCCCTGCCCGCCCTCCTTGTCTCCGGCTGTCACCCTGTGCTGCGTACCAGACTCAGCTCCGAACTGCTGACCGGACAAAACCAGGGCTCATGGGGCAGTGGAACCTCGGAAACAGCAGAAACCCTGGGGATGCGGACGGTGCCGCAGGCAAGGCCGCCGCGCTCCCCAGGGCAGGGGAGCAGCCCGGCCACCTGGGGCTCCTCAGGCTTCTGAAAGACGTGGGGCGAGAACCCCCATAGACCCCCCGCTCCCCAGCGACACCGGTGTTACCTGTGAGGGAAGGGAGCATCTCCTTTCGGGAGGCAGGGCTCAAAGCTAGTGGGGCGAGGTGGCAGCGGGGAGAAACGTGTTTGCGTGCCCTGCTCTGCCCCTGGCAGATAAGGACGGCGCCTGCTGAGAAACGGGGTGCCTCCCTTGGACCCGGGGCACTGTGAGCTTTGACCTGGCCCTGGCAGGGGTGCGTGCAGCGCCGGGGGATGGCAGGACCTTCATCGAATACCTGACGCTACGCGAGCGTTTGGCAGTGTCTTTTACTCATGCCCTCGCAATCCTCCTTTCTCCAAAAATCTGATCCTGAATGCGTGCTACGCCGCGTGGAGGATTTCTTAAAAAACATCTGTGTAGGAATGACGGCTGCGGTGGTGCGTAGGGGCCGCTGGTGTCCGGGAGCGTGGGAAGCGGTCTGTGTGTAGCACACGTGTCACAGGGTCACTTGGTCTGACTTCTGCTCTGCGGTGGCTCTGCTGGGGGCTCCTCGGCGGCACGCTCTTTAGGGTGCTGGTGGTGGTTTCCTTGGTAGAAAAAAATGTAAATGTTAAAGAGGAAATGGGCCAGCAAAGCTGCCTCAGAAATGCTAAGAGAACCGTTAGAGCTGATGAAAGTAATGAAAATTTTTAAGTCAGAATTTCTAGCAGCAAGCAGTGATTATTTTTCCAGGGTTGTATAACACTGCTGCCTGATGGGCATAGCAGCCTTCATCTGTGAGGAGGCGATGGCTGATGTAAGGGGCTGCAGCCCCAGACTGCCATGCCAACTCAGTTGATCAAGGACTCCACTGACACCAACGCTTTTTTCCTCCAGAGGAAGCCAGTGCATGGCCATTTTAAAGTCTTTAATTTTTCCTGGTGTGGAGTTCTTTGCTGCAGTGTCCTGGGTCATTTGTGGAGAGACTTTATGGAGCAGCACAGACATAAACCGGAAGATGCTGAGAGTAGTTTATTTTAAACAGTTATGTGGCTTTCACTGTTGAAATTGTGTGAAATCTCAGATGCTTTTATATTGACTTTTGAAATGCTGACTTTTGGAGACAAAATCAGATGAAGTGAAAACAATTTCTCTTGCATACAAGCAAGAAAGAGGAGCCTGTGAAGAGCCAGAACTGCTCACAGGTCTGCCTGAGGACAAAAACCTGTTTCATCTGAGGGATTCTCAAGCGTGTCAGATTGCAAGATGTGGCAGGACAGAGACTATTTGAAAATAGCAGCCTGGCAGTCAGAGTTTAGCTGCTACTAGAAACGCTACAAAGGCTTGCAGTCAGACAAATGGTGTTCAGTGGGCTAACCAGGCTGCAGTGCTATTTCTTTCCCTTGCCCCCTTCCCTTCTGCATCGTGAGCACCTCCCAGCCCTTCCTTTCTGTGCCTCTGGCGCGTAGCCTGCATGAAGCCTTTCTCTCTGCCCTATTTCTGTCCCTAACCTAGCTTGTTTGCATTCAGGCTCCACAGCACTCTAAGATCCTGTCTTTGCTGTGGCTCCAGATGAGCTCTACTCAGAGGGTGGCCAGGGAAGCCCTCCCTGGGGAGCCCTGTGCCCTCTGCCCACTGTCCCGTCCTGCCAGCACCATGGCTTGTGGCTCCGTCTTTTGGTTCTGCCACTTCATCTTGACTTGGATCAGAAGAGTCTGATAAGATGAGAGAAGGGGATAGGCCCGATTGGGAGGTCAGCCGTTTAAAACGAATGGAGAGAAGCAAGCTGGAGGGAGGGAGGGAGGGAGGGAAAGGAGTGCGTCCAGGAACACGTGATGACTGGGTCTGCTGGTGCTGGGTCATGGCGTGGCTCACATGGCAGCGGTGCATGTCTGCTTGTTATGTCACTACATGCCGCCTTTTTTTCTTGCCTTAGGGGGTGTGATAGCTTACATCAGCTCTTCAAGCTCGGCATCTAGCCCAGCCTCATGTCACAGCGAGAGCTCAGACAGCGGTTTCCAGTCGTCCTCTTCGCCTGTACCATCTTCTCCAAACAGCTCCTCCTCGGAAAGTGGCTGCAGTGGCCGAAGCAGCGAGGGCACTGACGGGGCACCGAAGAGTGATCGGCTGGAGGAGACTATTAAAACAAACCAGTCGAGTGTTGCTGGTTTGACAAAAGGCCATAATGGAGTCACAAGTATGTTTGATACTGGTTCCTGGAATCACCATTTTCCTCTTACGCATTACAGCCCCACGTATTACACCCAGGGTCCTCTGTGTGGCTTGCTGTGAAGGCACATATCAAAGCCTCCGCTTTTATCTTTTCTGCATGATGTGTATGGCGATACATACGGTACTGCCATACGCATGCTAATAGATGGAGGTCCCATTGCTGCTAACATCAAACTGTCCATAAATACAGTCCAGCTCTACTTCAGATTTTCCATTAGTGAAAACCAATCTTAATAAAAATCAGACACTTGGTTAAAAAGATGGAGTGAAGTAGAGGTGATAGTAATCTGAAACTAGCTTCTGGAGTGCTTATGGAGCTGTCTTACAAATCTAGTTTCTCTGTTTTTTCATATTCCCTCCCGTGCCCCTTCACCTCATACTTCGAGGAAGAAAATAAATAAATTACCAAAACATTATATTTATATAGCTGTAGCAGAGACCTTTATATTTTTGATTCCAAGGCCTAATTTGTGGATGTAAAAAATGAAGTACTCATAAGCCGGAACTAAAGGATAGCCTTTTAAAATGTGTTTAATAGTCTAGCTCCAGGAATTTGCTTCACGCTTTTTGGTAATCAGAGAAGATCAGCAATAAAGAACTGTATTTGGACAGTTTTGGAAGGCAGGAATCAAACTGAGTAATGGAACGAGTGTTTCAACAAACAGCTGGAATTTAGACTAGTCTTTTGAAGGCTGAATTCTTTTCTTGACATAATTGTTTTATCATTTCGAATAGTTATGGAGCTAGAATAAGTATCTAACAGTTCTTCCTTAAAAGTATCTGTTTTTTCAAATGTTCCTACCCAAAGTTCTTAGTAAGAACCTTTACTTCCTCTTAAAAATTTGCTAGCAGCTAGGTTTTTTGGTATCAGAGCAGAGCTTCCTGAAGATGAAAAATGTGATGTTGTAAATTATTCAGATAGATAGATAGATAAATAACATTTTCAGCTCAATACTAGTTCTGTTAAAGAAAAAAAAAAAAAGAAAAGGAAATTTTGTGGTTTGGTTCTTTTTCAAAACCTTAAAAAAAAAAAGTTTTCAGTCCTCTTTATAGAAGAAACCCAAACGTCAAATAAATAACTTTTTTTGGTAGATATGGATCTATGGAAGTATTTCCAGCTGTCTCTTTTGCTCAGTGTTGAGGTAACTTTGTGGTTACTGAAGTCACTGGTAAAATTCCCATTGGCTTCAGTGAAACCAATGTTAGACCAGCATTGAGAACTTGAAAAAATTTTATTGACAAACTGAAATGAAATAGTTGGGGAAAACCTAAAAAACTCAAACCATAAGCATATTTACAGGGCTGAGAATGTATTTTCTAGTTCAAGTGTGCAAGCAAGCCACTCTGCACTCAAATGAGTAGACTTTACATATGTAGATGCGGCTGAGTTACCAGTCCTAGACTGTTATCAAATAGGTAGAGTGCATGGCTTGTTTACAATAGACACTAAAATAAAGTGCCCTGTAGTATTTCTAATTTTAAGAAAAGATGTTTATTCTCTGTTGGGGAAACTGTAGTCTTTAGTATCCTGCACTTGTCCTGATGGAAAAACAGACTGAGCCCGAAGTCTGGTGGCCTAGTTAAGTAAACGGTCCTTTTCAAAGTGTGTAAATGTAAGCAGACTTTCTTTTTCTGCAGTTGAGTGCAATGCTACTGTGATTGAAAGTCCGGTGAATACGTGCTTTCTCCCTATTCTGTTCAGTGCTTCGTGTTTGTCTTTTTTACCCCCTCCCTTGCACTGGTACCTTCTCAACTGATCGGGGATTTTGTACATACTTGTTGTCTGTTCCTCTGCTGTACTTTTTTGTATGTTGAGCTGACCTGACGTATTTTGCTTTTAGTCCAGGTTTTGAAAGCTGGAAGCGTGTTCCTGCAGTTGTCATTGGTTTTCTATATCCGTGACTTTTCTGTTCTGATTCTAGAATTTAATGGCATGGTTCTTCTTTGCAAAGTCTGTGGAGATGTCGCTTCAGGATTTCATTATGGTGTTCATGCCTGTGAGGGCTGCAAGGTGAGCTATATTTCTGCTCACCTTTCTGCTGGTGAAATGCTCAAGTTCTCCCCATAGGGGAAAAAGGGGTGATACTTCTGAAAAAATACTGGTATGCTTCTCTGTTAAGTCTGAGAAATTTCAGACAGTGCATAGGTTGTAGGAAAAGGCAAACCACTTGGCAGTGCGCAGCATTTTCCAAACTCTGCAGTGTTATCTGCTCTTGCCCCTTGTCCAATCCTGGCTGACCTGGAGCGCACGGCAGAGAACAAGAACTGGAGACAGAGGTGGTAAGGACCATGTCATGCAAGACACGTGAATGTTAATTGCATTAAGAGATAGTGGGTGTGAGTTGTCACCTGGGCTGGGACACAGAACAAAACAGCTTTGGAAAAGCAGTTCTTTACCACCAGAAAGCCAGAACTGGATGCTTGTATGTTCATGCATCAGTACATCTGTATTTTTTGATACTAAAACACTGCAAATCTTGTGTTCTGTGAAGGAGTTTATCAGCTTAAAGGTTATGTGAAAGAACCACCCTTGAAGGTCATATGGTACAACAGGATGATTTTGTTGCCGGACTGTGGAGATTGGAGTCAAATGATCCGATTTTGACTTTCATCTTTGCCCTTGATGTCACAGGGGGTTGAGGGTATATCTTATAAACTGTCGGTACAGTGATAGAGGTAATACTGCAGATACTTTGCTCTTTGGTGCTGACTATGCAGGGAGCAACTTAGCATCTTCTGCAGTTAGAAATCATAACTCGTTTGTGTTGTACGCAGATCACACACAAAGGGAAGTAAATAATGAGGAGTAGCAAGTTCTTTAAAACCACTTGGGGCTGATGGCTCTGAAGCAGCTGATGAGGCGCAGTGGGGTTTTCTGTGCTTGCAGAGAGGTGAATCCCGGTAGGAGGATTTGCTGTGTGCTGTAATAATAGTTGTGGGGTTGGTTTGTTTTTTTCACAGGGTTTTTTCCGAAGAAGCATTCAGCAAAACATCCAGTATAAGAAGTGCTTGAAGAATAACAACTGCTCTATAATGAGAATGAATAGGAACAGATGCCAGCAGTGTCGTTTCAAAAAATGCCTGTCTGTTGGGATGTCAAGAGATGGTACGTTCCTCTAACTGAGCAGTGATGGCTCTGAGATGGGAATCTGCCGCCCACCTCAAAACCAGTTGCTAAGGGTCTTAACAGCAGAAAACGCAGCCAGACCTATTGTCAGGGACAGGTTCCCTGTCTGAGAGCATTTAGATCAGCTTACCCTCGTTCTCTGTGAGTCTGCTGAGCTGGTAACATAATGCTGGCCCCAGAGCTCTCGTCCCGTCTCTGGAGGCTGATGCTGTGCAGTGTGCTGCAGTTGGCTGGAGCAAGAGTCTTAATTTTGTTTTAAAGAGTTAGTATTTATAGCTGTATCCTGCCTCAATCCGTACAAGACTCTTCTCTGTCTTTTGTTTTGTTTTGTTACCGTTGATTTTTCAATGGAAGGGAAATCTGCCCGAGCTGAGAGCCTTAGTCACTGTAGACCCTGAAGAGTTTGGTTTGGGTGCATGGGGCAAGCATATATCTGCTCCATTTTGTTGTTGTTGCTGTTGGTTTTGGGTTTTTTCCCTTCTTTTCTTGAAGGGAGGGGGAAGGCAAGGAGGAAAGAGTAATGTTGCACTGTGTCTCTGACCACCTTGCTGGATATTTCAGCAAATCACTTCCTGTGACTTTTTAAAAAACGTAATGCTGAAGGTGTAGTTCATTAACTTACTGTTACGAACCAGAACTTTTCCTTCTGTTTCACTTTTTAATTTTGTCTGGGTGTTTATTTCACAAGAACTAGGGATCTTGGGCTGTTAATAATTCTGTGGGTGGAGTATTAAAACTTATTTTAAATAATTGTTCTGAGTTCTTGTCGTGCATAGGAGTTATTTCATCCCCTAGGCGCTTGTTTGCGCATAAGGTTGCACCTGCTTTAATGAAAGAGATTTAGTTACATTAATGATGGACTATTGCATGAGTGTAATTACATCAGTCGAAACTGGTTATAAGCCCTTGCACGGCTGTGGTTGGACAGGATGGTAGAGGCAGTTGTAAATTCCCTAGGACAGGGTCAAAAGGGCTGCATCCACAATGATGCTGATCCCCTTGCCAGCAGAAAATGTCCTTGTCAAGGCAAAATTATGAGGAAAATTTGCCAAGGTAAGCTTCCTTCAGCATTGATTCTCTTAATTGTTTTGGTACGTTATATAATTGGTCCATGAGGAGCTGCCTTGTAGGACTTCTATTCAAATATGATATGAACTGTGTTTAAATTCAGCTAATTGTCAGCTCCCAAGGTTGTACTGGTTTCATTGATCCAGTCTTAAAGCCTTGACACTTCATTAACTAACACAGCTGAGTGTATAGTCCATAGCCAGGTTTGCAGCAAAAGGGGAAAAGGCTTTAGAGATTGTGTGCTTTAGATCTGCCTTCTCTTTGTGTGTAACAGGAGCATATAATTCATATCTCATGCCTAGCCTAGGCCCAGGTAGCTCCTTGACTTCAGTGGTTATTCCCCTGCTGTAGTATTGGTGAGAGCAGTTAAAGTCTTCCTTTAATAGGCAGTATTATTGGTTGGGGTGTGTATTTTTGTGTGTGCATGAGTGCTGTTTTTTCACTCTTTGATGCTTGCTGCTAATACTTTCAGGATTGACTTGTGTTTTTTTCCACTTTTCATTTCTCTACCTCAATAGCTGTTCGATTTGGCCGTATTCCCAAACGTGAAAAACAGAGGATGCTGATTGAAATGCAGAGTGCCATGAAGACCATGATGAACAGTCAATTCAGTGGTCACTTACCCAATGAAGCATTAACAGAACATCAAGATCAGGCACCTCAAGAAGACCTTTCCTCCAAGCCCAAACAAGAACGGGAAAGCATTAAAAGTCCTTCTCCCCCTCCTAGTGCTGACATGGCTAAGGAAGAAGTGATTGGTATGGTCACTAGGGCCCACAAAGACACTTTCCTGTACAACCAAGAACAGTCCCAAAACCCAGCAGAAATGATGCAGTCCCAGAGTGGGGAGAGAGCTTCAAAGAACACTGAGCAGTACATTTTGAGCAGTGAGCACTGTGTTAGTGGGCTCAGTGGCCCTCAGTACCCTGAAAGTGAGCAGCACCTTGGTGGACAGTACAAAGGGAGAAGTGCAATGCATTATCCAAGTGGGCACGCCATGTGCTTCACAAACAGCCACTGTATGAACTTCACCAGTGGTTATACGCAGCGACTGTGTGATAGGATCCCAGAGGATGGCTTTTCTCCAAACAAGAATACCACTTACTCTTGCAGCACTGGAGGAAGAATGCATCTGGTATATTGATATCAATTGTTTGATTTGACTTGGTGAAAGGTTTGGTGACGGTGTGATTCAGCTGTGCCTCTTTAGTCAGTGAAGCTGCACACAGCTGGCACAACTGCAGAAACTTATCCAAGTGACAGAAGTTTGATAGCACAAGTTGTGATGAATGGCTTGAGTTGTGTGGACTATTGAAAAATTATACAAGTGATGGGGTACAAATCATACAAATGATGGCGTTTTTTGGCTTGGTTTTTAGCAGACTGGAAGTAGACTTAATGTCAAAGAGCACTCGCTGAAGAAAACTCATGGGTTTTTTAACTGGCTTGGCTTAAAAATGAAAATAGTTGTTAGGAGTTTATAAATTACCTTAACTCAGTCTTCTAGAAAGCTTCACTTTAAAATAATCTACACAGTCAGATATGCTGTATTTTCCTTAGAGGTATTCCAAGCAAATTTCTGGGGTGAAACCCCAGGGCTAGGATTTTTAAGCCAGTCTGTTTGCACGGCTTGCTAGTGTGTTTTAAATGTCTCACAGAGTAGGCGGGAGTATTTTTCTGGGAGAGGGGTGTGTGTTGTTTTAATGGGGATAGGCTGGTTGTGTTACAGGCAGTGTAAAATACAGGCTTAATGGGACCCACAGGCTGTGTCCTCCCCTAGAACATCTTCAGATCTGAACAGAGGCAGGAGGAAGATGCAGTTAAACTGCTTGAGAGAAGTTCGGGTCTTTTCTGTAGTACTTAACTACAGTGAGCCTCTGAACACACTTCTGGGTACCTTAGATGATTGCTAGAGCATTTTCTCACTGAATTCTTAACAAGGGTGCTCCCTCTTTTCTTGCTGGTTTGTCGTTTGGTTTGGTTTTTTTTTTTTTTCTTTGCTTTCCTTAACAGGTCCCCCCTGTTTGCCTTGCACTTGATGTTTCTCTGCCATTCAGGCAACCGGTTCTGTAAGCCCCTTAAAATAGATTGTCCTTCTATTTATCACTGGAACTGCCTGGGGATGAGAGAACATAACATCCTCATTCTCATCCTGTGGTCCTGTCAAGAGGTGTGAGCCGCTGACCTTTCTGAAGTACTCAAGCTGCTGGTGTTTTTCTTCCTCCTAGTTTGCAAAGATTCTTCACAGGTTCTTGAAGGACCCTGAAAGCCTCCACACAGTGAAGGCTGTTTGTTTTGATGCTGGATTTCCATGGTGGTTTTTTGTTTGGTTGGTTTGGGGTTTTTTTTGTTGTTGGTTTGTTTGTCTTCAGCTACAGCATACATGGACTATGCCATCCCTAGCAGGCTCTGATCTTAACTAGAGACTCCAGGTGCTACATCATGGCAAATAATAATCACTCCCAACCTTTTTTCCTTGCAGGGAAAGTATGTGGAGTCACTGCAGCGACATTCTTGGCACTCCTAAGAAGCAGAGGTTAAACCTGTCAGTATGAGCAGGCAGGGAGTGGCACTGCCTGGAGAGGCCCAACCAGTCACTTGGACCTGTACATAGCAGCTGCAGGGAGGTTTAACATGGCTGACAATGAGGAAACAAAACCAAATCCAGCAGAGGACTTCAGGTCCCCCTGCATCCCTGACATGAATGAGGGTTTTGCCAGAGAACTCAATGAGAGCAGGATTGACCAAAATGAGTCAGTAATAGTGGGGGAGTGTCATTAGGCTCTGAACCAGTACAGAGACAGATGTTCAGGGGTTTGGTTTTTCTACTCAATGCCCCCACAACCAGAAAAGCAGAACAGGTTGTTCCTGAAGAGGTTACTCTGACAAGAGCTAGTGACTGCACAAGCTGACAACTGCTTCCATAGGAAGCCCATCGGAGTTCAAGGAGCATCTGGATGACACTCTGGATGAAACTCATGGTTTAGTTTGAGGTAGTCCTGCAAGGAGCAGGGAGTTGAATTTGATGGTCTTTATGGGTCCCTTCCAATTTGAGATAATTCTGTGATTCTATGACTATTGGGCAGAGGTCTCTCAAGAGAGCTTAGTCATAATACACAGAGCGGGGGAAAGTGGCAGTTTCCCCTTGGGACCGAGTATCTGAGGGTTAGGGTGAACTATTGTTAAGATGAGAAGTTGAGGTGCTTTTTGTGTCCAGTTCAAGGTGGGGTACTGAACCAGAGATTCCTTATTTCAGAGTACTGTATTTTTAACAATACCTGTGTGAACCATCACAACATCATGGACAGAGCAGTGGTTAGTGTCTGCCACGCTTCTGGTTGTATGCCTAAACCTTTCCTTTTGCCAAAATATTTCATGATTCTCGGTTTATGCAAAAGGTCCTCCTGTACCCACAAGTAACCATTTGGTTTTGGGCATTGTCCTTAGACACACAAATGATGTTGTGATTTACAGCTGAACCAAGAAATCTGCAATTCTGTTCCTTGTCTTTTGGGAGGAGCTCTCTGCATATTGACCATGCAGTTAGCAACTGGCATTCCACGGAAAAACCAACCAAACCAAAAATGTGTATCTATGCATCCCTGTCTTGTTTCCCTTAGTTGCCAAATACATACACATAAGTGTGTGTATATACTTGCTGAATATATTCTTGTAGTAGACCTTAGTAATGGATCTTAGGACCTTCCACACAAAGAATTGCTAGGCAATTGTCAGATTCAAGATGCCCTGCAAAAGCAGCATAGCTCTGAGGAATCGACTAATCTATTTCTCTGTTTTCTATTTGCTTTCCTGACATGTAGCATTACATACACTGTTAGGTATACTTGTGAGGAATACTTAAAGGAATTCTTGTCCTTGATGATGACAGGTAAAATGAATATTAAAAGCTTTAAACATCATTAAAAGATGTAAATTTTAGAAAGCAGAACTGAAAGTTTCTCAGAGCATCTGGTTGGGTTTTACAGAGGGAATTTATTGGCAGTCAGCCTTGACTGAAATGTCTGATCTCACTGTAATGGATTCAGACTTCCCTACAAAAAATCACTGTAGGTTTTATAAAAGAAAGAGCATTTTGTCTTCTTGGGACTGAGCAAAATCGGAATACCCGTTCCTTGGTCCTTCAGTGATACAAATAAAAGGAAACACATAGGAGAGGAAGGTTGTTCTGGTAATGAGGGTGTAAACCTGTGACTCAGGAAACCAAGGCTTCATTCCTTGTTCTGGTGTTGACACCTTTGTCACCTCGGCTGAATCACTTTAGTTGCCTGCAAATCAAGAAAGATATATGAGAATGAATGTAGTAGTGACTGTGAGATTACAACTGATTGATTGTGCAATCATGATTAATTATGAGATTACAGGCATAATACAAGTAAGAGAAATCCAGGTGTCAGGCATGAGTGACATCAGGGAAGAATGGCACAACCTGGGTTCTCTCAAGTCTTTCGCTATAAACAACCTTAGCATTTCCAAGGTCAGCGAATTTAGAAACTGACTGCTAATGAACTGTGGGGGTTTGTTTGTTTTAAAGGGAGGGGGAGAAATCCAGTTGCTTTGGGAGTTGACTGAGGAATACAGGTATTTTTTCTCTGCATCATTATTGCAAAGTTTTCATGAAGAATAAACCTGCTTCTTTCACGTATTTGTCCATATTTGGATTCACATCTTTAAGAGTTGTTTTCTGCATGTATTTTGTAAACATCAGGTCTGCCCAATGAGTAAGACTCCCCACGTGGACCCAAACAAGTCTGGCCATGAAGTCTGGGAAGAGTTTTCCCTGAGTTTTACCCCTGCGGTGAAGGAAGTGGTGGAGTTTGCCAAGCGCATCCCAGGTTTCCGAGATCTCTCCCAACATGACCAGGTTAATCTTCTGAAGGCTGGGACCTTTGAGGTGAGACCAGTGTGTGTATAGTGCAGACCTGACAAGCTGTGCATCAGTCGGACTCCCTTAAGAACAAAAATAAATAGAACTAGGTTATGGAACTGGGTTATATCAGGCAAAACCAGCTTGTTCGTGGATGCTAGCTCTGAGCTTTCCTTAAGCTGATGGTGTCCAGTGCTTCTGTTTGGTCAAATATTGGTAAGCTCTCCATCTTCCAAGTGGCTCAAAAGTGCTCAGCCCTTTTACCCTTTCCTCTTCTCTGGGTATTAATAAATGACTAATGAGGAGTTTCTTGATTTTGTATAGCAGCAGTTACTTTGATAAGCTACCTTCGCTTAGCCTGGAGAACAGCAGACTGTACCTGGAAGGATGGGTGGTTTAGAAAGCTATTGAATTCTAGATTTTGTAGAGGAATGTGTTTATCACTCTTTGTGTCCTTCCTTCTGCCGCTGTGCTCCCTGCCTAAGCCAGAGCATCCATTTGACCAGTCACCACTAGCCTTTGCTGGCAGCTGGGGGTGGCTGAACCTCCATCTCCAAAGCAGTAATGCTGGTAACTAGCTGTGCTGCTGCAGCTTTGTAGATACCATGTACCAGCTGCAGCCTGACTTCCTCTAGACTGATCCCACCAGGTCCTCGTGGTTCATTTCACCCGCTTACAAGCATGATGTGTATGTGAATTAGTGGTGTTAAATCGGGAATGATACAAGAACGCTTGGTGCTCTTTTGTAATTAGTGACCTTCACCAACAGACCTTTACTGGAGGTTTTTGTTCCTCTTCCAGACTCTTGTGTCTGTTGGAGACCATGCATGTTATACAAGTATTCAGATGGGAAGTTTAAACATAGAGGAGCTGCAGTCCCGAGTGTTCAATGTTACTGTGCTTTTCTGGGGAGGGCAGGGTTGCAGTTGCTTTTGCTCTTGTTTAGTTCATTTATCCTTTCAAAGAAGGATGCTGGGTTTCATATTTACCTGAACTGAAGACATTTCTCATGTAATATGTTGGGTATTTTATCTGCATTTACACAGCCCAGTTCTAAAACGAATAACTGTTGGGTTGGAAGGTACAGGTTATACTGGAAGACTTGGTGCCTGGAGCATGTCAGTTTCTTTGTTTCTTCCATTTTGCAGTTGTGTATTTTTTTTCAGTTATATTTTTCGTGACCGTTTAATACTCACCTGCAGCTCCTATAGTTAAGGGCTGTATTTTCAGTTCTTCAGCTACAGCCTCTTACGTTGCTGTTCACATTACACAAAAATGTTGTTTCCTTCCTCTGCAAAGTGGTACACTGTCCAGTGCCCTCAAGGAGGGTGGAGAATCAGGCTTGAACTGTTCCTGTAGCATAAAGCTGAGTCTTCATGTTTTGCAAGTGAAATGGTTTTTCTTGGCCTTTCTTCACCTCAGACTTTTCTCAAGCCTCATTCATATGCCTTTTTGCCAGTTACAGGCACTGCTGAGAAGAAGGTTTCTATATCTGGGGGAATGAATAATACTGTATGGCTGCATGCTTATCCCAGTTCACTTATTTGTAAGAAACATTAATGATTTCTGTTACTTAAAGGCCTATGTGGCATCTTAGCAAAAGGAAGAAAAAAATGCTGCAGAGTAGTGGGGGAAAAAACCCAAACCAAAACAAAACAGGATTAAAGAAACCATTGACATAGTGGCAAAAACATCTTGAAAGCCTGGTGCATGCAAGGTCATTTCTGTCTGCTGGGTAACTGAACTAGGACATCCCAGAATCTGCATGTTAATAGAAGGACCCGAGTGAAAGTGCTGTGTCCGAGCCTGTTTTGGCTCCCTTGAGCACCAGTGTGTGGCTTTCTTGGCACTGTGCTTACCAGCAGCTTGTAGTGAAGGAGTTCACTGAGGGGTGAGAAGACACATGGAGACAACGGTGGTGCAGAAGCGGCATAGCTATATATATTCGTACACATGTAAGCTGAAAAGCCCTCGTAGAACTGGGAGCACTGGGGAGTTCAGTATACTGTGGTGGTATTTGCATGGCTTTGTATGGGAGCAAGCTCAGAAGCAGCAGTGAGAATAAAATAAAGAACTGGGTTGGATTTGAGTGGGTCCTCCCCCACCACCACAAGCCCTCACTCCAAATCTAGTTGACAGTAGAGCTAACAAGCCCCTTGGATCCATTGAGGTAGTGACTCAGTTTCTCCACAGACTTGGTAATCTGTCTGCAGGTGGTGGGGAAGTGAGCAAGCACTTGCCTGTGTGGAGGTTTTGTGTGCTTATATTGCTGTGGTCAGGTGATAGGGTTGATCAGGTATATCCTCAGCATGCACAAGTAGGAGTCTGGCTTGAGGTGAAATGGGATGAATCTGTCGTGTGATATACCATAGTCATCTAAACCGTTTTCCTTGAGTTAGAATGGTGACATTGAAATCTATAGGTGAGGTCTTCGCCTTAAATTAAGTCAACATAGCTTCATGAGCTTCAGTTTCGAATACCAGCGTTAATACTGGTTGTTCATTATTTAGTTCATGTTTCTAAAGCCCAGTTCTGTAAGGGGGAATACCATTTTGAGCTGAACAGTTGCTGAGTACCTAGTGGGTCCCTGCTAATGCACAAGTTCAGCTTTGTCTGTCTGCCGTTTGTCTCCTTTTGTTGTATTCCGAGGGCTTCTGCATCTGGGTTTCTGCACTCCGTAGTTCATGTTGTCAAAATACAAGCTTAGCTGACAAAGGTGAATAATGCATAGTGCTCATGTGTCCATCAAGACTGCTGCATATCATTTGGCTGGTAAAATTTAGGAGCAGGTCATGTAGTGTGCATGAATGGTGTTTGAATTCTCAAACATTTTCATTTTATTTGAACCCTCCTTTTTTAAGCTTGCCAAAGGCACTAGTCTTTGCTCAAAACCTGGTTCTCCTCTCCTCTGTAGTAAACATTTAAATTAATGCAGTTATGTAGGGTAAGTGAGAAGACGCGACTGTCACACCAAGAGATTACAGCAAATCTGAAGTTTTAACCAATGCCAGTTGGTTCATTTTCTCCAAATAAGAAGGCTGTTCTGTGCAACTTAAACCTTGAAAATGTAAATAAGGTTGTTGAACGTGAGCAAATGAAACTTTACAAGCCATTCCAGAGGGAAACATTTCACAGCACGACTGAGAAACCACAAGAGAAATTTCAGCCCAGAGGGGTAAGTTCAGCACATGTCAACTGCTCCAGCCCAGGTGCTTATACCAAAGGGGTATTCCCAGCTGCAGCTACAGACCAGGTGCCGTTTCAAGCCCTGCTTCCCCAGCCTTTTGAAGGGTGTACATGTGGTTCTTTTCTGCCAGAGCTCATTAACATTCCTGTGGGTACAGCGATGCGGCATGGTACTTTCCCAAAGAATGCCTAGTGGGCCAGATCATCAGGTGGTGTAAATCAGCATTGTTTCAATGGAGCTGCTCCAGTTTACGCCAAGCGAGAATCTCGTTCAATACTTCTGTTTTGCTCCTCGTGTGGCCAAGAAAACATGTCTTTAAATGCTCTGTATGCCTTTGGCTGTTTGGTGGCTTAAGCAAGTTGTCCTACTGGCATATTTATGAATGGCATTGTCTTTGTGGCTCAGGCTGTCTGAGGCTTAGATTTTAATTTTCCTCCCTTTCGTGTGCTGTAGCCGCCTCTTCTGCATCCATTGCTGTTTTTTCACTTGTTTGTTTCTCTCAGACGTCTGGGCCAGAGCTTGCAGTTTTTTACAGCTCGGTAGCATGCTGACAGTTTCCGTATAGAACGCTTGTACAGTGGTTAACAAGACAGTTTAAATGATGTTAAAAGGTTTAATTTTTTTCTTTGGCTTTTCTAGAAATCCACCTGTATTAATCTGGTTTTGTTGTTCTATTTTTTTCTTTCACCAGGTTTTAATGGTACGTTTTGCATCTTTGTTTGATGCAAAGGAGCGTACTGTCACCTTCCTGAGCGGAAAGAAGTACAGTGTGGATGACTTGCATTCAATGGGAGCTGGTGATCTGCTCAACTCAATGTTTGAATTTAGTGAGAAACTAAATGCCCTGCAACTTAGTGATGAGGAAATGAGTTTGTTTACAGCGGTTGTCCTGGTATCTGCTGGTAAGGAGAGAAAGTTAACTTGCACCTTTGCCACATTTTGAATATGGCTCTCTATTAAAAAATTTCTGTAAAATGTTTCCCCTGTTATTTCATGTCTAAGCGCAATTGAGTAGGTTTTAAACTACTAGCAGCCTGTAATTTACCTTTTTACATACCTACTCTTTCTAATATTGCCTTTTGGAAAAATGTGACAATGGGCGTATTTCCCTACTGCTTTCTGTAGAATGCAAAAATACATGTCATAGCTGCCTGATGGCCGTTTATAAGCTGTTTGTCTGACTCATCTAAGTTTCACAGGACAGCATCAGTCAAATTACTCCTGACTTGCACAGCCGAAGTCTTAGGATAAGGTGGTATTATTACTTCCAAGTATTGTCACTGAAGTCTATTGCGTATCTTACTTAAGTCTCTGCCTATGTCAGCAAGAAAGCCCTATTCATCTGCATCGTGACTTCTTACTACTAAAGGTCTGCCAATCCACTAACGTCTTCCCTGGCCTCATGTCTTATTTCAGTCCCTGGATATAGAGAACACCCTGGCCCAGATTCAAAGAAGGATTAAGCACCTCCTTCTGTAGTATTATCTAAAGCCTCAAATTAGGCACATTAGCTCTGCGTGTAGTGCCGGGAATACAAGATGCAGAATCCATGCTTGCTGGGTAAGGAGCTCCAGAGGTAGCTAGCAGGAATGCTAGCAGTGCCCGTTGGACAACAAGCCAGCATTTGGAGGCCACTCACTTCTTGAACACGTGCACCTCTTCCGCATGAGTGGTTTAGACTCACATTGTTCTTACCATGGAGGGGCATCCCAGGCATGGTGCTGTAGGGACATGAACCCTCTGTAAACAAGGCAGGGCAGTTCAGTCTGATAGCTGTGTGCATGCCCTAACTGGAATGTGATAGCACAAGGATGGGACTTCAGTTGGTAAGCAGGGGTAATGAGCAGAAGGTGGTACAGAGTTTGCAAGCTTCCAAAGCCAGAATGAATGGCAGTGTGAAGAAAGCATGGCACTGTAGTCTGTCAGTGAAAGTCTGCAGGCAGCAGAGAGAAACCTGGGATTTAATTGCTTTTCCAGACTCTGCTTTACATGTTTTATCTTCCAAAACTTAAACTGATGAGAACTGGAGACAGCATTAAAGAGAAGGACTTGAGAACCAGGCCTTTTTCCTTGTGCAATGTCATAGCAGGGCTACAACCACTCTTCTTACTTGCTCAGCTGCTGGGCCCTAGAATATCACAATCTTTGTGCCACCTGTTTTGAATGTAAGTGGCTGTGTCTGTTCTGTTAAATGTGCTTCTAGCACAGAGCCAGCCTCCTCCAGCTTTCTAAGCACTGCTCCATGCTGTTGCTAGCTCCTAGTAGGGCTTGGCTTATGGATGGTGCACAGCACGTAATGTCAGAGCCATGCAACAGGACAGAAAGAGGAGGTGTTTGATATTCAGGCTTCTTGCAGCTGCTGAGCATTTTTCAGATCATAGCTTTGGACGTAATTGCTACCTATCTTAGCTACTTTGAGATCTGATGTGCAGTCTGATCACAGCCTTCCTGCACATCTTCACAAAATACTTGTAGTATTTTTTAGAGTACACCTTCATCTGTCTTTTAATGTTCGGGCCCAAACTTGTATCGTATTCCAGACACAGTCGTAACCTTGATGGTAACTGCGAGTCCAGCAATTTTCAGATCAACTTCACCCTGTAGCTCCCAACTGAATTGGAATGCTGCAGTCATTAACTTGCACAAGTGAATAAGTGAGCAAGCTTCATGCGTGAAGAAAAACAGAAGTGTCCCCAGCAGAGCTCCTGGGGAAGATGCTTGCAGTGCAAGGGCTTGCCAGGAGAAGAAGGTACCTGTAAAACTGCAGGATTGTGGGCACCTGTTGATTAAACAGATCTTGAAAGGCAAATCCCCCGCAGAGCACCCCTCAAGGAGAAGTGTGACCCAGAGAGTCATTTCCTAGAAGGTGGAGATCAATTAGAGGAGGAAGGGTGGAGGAACAGCATCAGAGAGGATGATGTGGAGATGCAGGCAAAGGCAAAAGATGCTGTAACTGGAAGAAGAACTGAAGGTGGAAGAGTAAGGGCATTAAGACTTCTTTATCTATGAATGAAAGTTACTCGACAAGATTGAAAGGAAGTTAGTAGTCAAGATTTAGATCTGTTCCAGAAGCAGACAGGAGTGTGTGACTTAAATCCTGATTAAGTGATCCAGAATGCAAAATACCATGGCTGCAGTAGTTAAAAATCTTTTTTAAGACTTCCAATTGTTTACATTAAAAAAAAAATGCCAGTGGGAAAAAAAAATATTCATACATTTCTAAATATTGCTTGTGGGGAGAACACTTGCCAGAAGCATCTCCGCATAACACGGGATGAATAACCACTCTCATGAGGGATATTTAGAACATGCAGAAAGAATAAGCAGGGCTAGCAGCAAGGAATGTGTGTAACTATGTACACTCTCTTGGTGTCATCTGGCAAAGAAAGAAAAGCAGGGCCATACCATGAAGGGTGTGGGAGTGTTTCTGGTGATGCAGAGGAATTACCTTAGTATCGTTCCAAAACTAAAAGAACACTTCACCCCGGCTTCAGTTAGCTGGATGTGTTGAAGATGGAGGGGAGACAGCAAGATGAATCACGGACAGTGAAGAAGGGAGAAGCAAGGTGGAAGCAAAGCTGAAAGAATGTGGTTTGGGCAGGTCTAGAGACCAGATAAACTCTTAACTGAGGGTGATGCTTTGTGGTAGAAGAATATAGAATACACACCCTCTATTATTCTCTCTTAGTGGGACAGAACTAATAAAAACTTCTGCTGGTCACTGGGAGCAACTGGAAGTAGACTGAGAGGGAGAAGAAAGGTGGGGACTAATTGAAGAGAGGAGGCTACGGGAGCTCACCTGAGGCAGCCAGACTGGGCTGTGTTCTGCCTTCAGAGGCAAGGCAGTACCACTGTCACTGTACAGAGCTCTTGAGACACCTCATCTGGCATATTCTGTGCAAATATCAGCATCCCTGCTCAGAATAGAGCAAACCTAAAGGTTTTGCAAAGTGGGGGGTGAGTGGGGTAGATAGTTTAACAAGTAAAGGCAGAGAGGTATCTCTTCACTCCTGCTGTCTTGGAGAGCAGCTATCAAACCTAATAGACAGTCGTCACAGAAGAGTGGACTATATGCTAATAAACATTGTTTGATAATAATCAAAGTTCCTAATTGTTAGTAGAAGGTTGTAGAACAATCTTTCTAAAGGAACAAAACACATTAACTGCTTCAAGATGGATTCTTAAGTGGATTACATAATAATTTTCCCCATAGCAGCAGGGAACTGCACGGAATAGTCCAGGAGGACTTATGGAGTGTTCACCTGGGAAATCTGATTGGATTGACAGTGACAGCATGAGGAAGGGTTTCCCACTCTGGCTGTATGATCTGACTCTGCTACTCCAGAAAGCTGTTGTCGTTCTGTGTCCCAGTTCTGCAAAGTGCTTGAGTACATGTACACATCAAAGCACATTTCTGTTTGTGTCTGTCACTCCTGTATGTATGTGCCCTACTGAATTTACACATCGTAGAGAGGCTACAGCTTGGAAGAAGCAGCTACTGTGCATGATCATTAGGGGAGATGTTTTGCTTAAAAAATCATACTTTTAAGCTGCTTACTAAGGTTCCACCTAAGGACAACAGGCACGATCTCAAATACAGCTCTTTTGAAAGAGATGCTTTGGGCAGGGGGTGAGCACAGTATGTGAAAGCATAATTTTTCTTGATGTTGAAGTTCTTTTCTTCCTCAGTTGGAAATTTTTGGGTGTATCATGTTTCATTTTGTAAGTGCTTCAGAACACACTCAGAAATAGTGCCCGGTTATGTCAAGGCTTGTACTCTCTTGGCCCCTGGGATCCCCTTGTGCAGATATGAGTGTGGCTTGTCCTGAGTGGGACTTCCTCTTTAAACATGAACCTCCAGTTTAAGTGTAGGGTTTTATGTCCAGCCTTGAGAAATGTTGGAAATGTGTATTTCCCTGTGCCCTGTCTCCCTCCTTGCATTGGAAGTTGCGGTTCAGCAGAGTATTTAAGCATGTGCTTCGGTCTGCCCTTTTCTGGAAACATGGGTAAGTGATTACAGAAAAGGTCACTGAATGCTGCCAGTTCAGCATGAGCTTAATACTTTACAAAGTATGCTTATTACAAAATAATGCTTTAAAGACTTTTGATTGTGTGGGTTTGAAACTTATGGTATAAGTATTTCATTTTTCTTACTATTGTTAACTCAGTAAGTGATTCTTGCAGTGGCCTTACGTTGCAAGCTACAGCTGTTCAGTGCCTTCTTTTTTTTTTTCTTCTCCCCTCCATTTTTT
>VZZY01005938.1:20065-34381 GCA_013400335.1 Eurystomus gularis
TTTTTCTTTTTTTTTTTTTTTCTCTCACTCCCCTCCCCACCACCCCTGCCCCTTTCTCTTTAGATCGCTCTGGAATAGAAAATGTCAATTCTGTGGAGGCACTTCAGGAAACACTAATCCGTGCATTAAGGACCTTAATCATGAAAAATCATCCAAATGAAGCCTCTATTTTCACAAAACTTCTTTTGAAATTACCTGACTTGCGTTCCTTAAACAATATGCACTCTGAAGAACTCTTGGCCTTTAAAGTTCACCCATAGGCCTTTAGGTCTCATTTGTACTTGGACTTGCCTCGTGTTAAACTGTTTTGTGCTAAAATATGTATTTATACCATTGTACCACTTGTTGGAGAGAGAGTTCACAGACTGTGAACAACTGATAGCTGTCCCATAGCCATGCAATAACGCTTCAGCAGGTGATTTCAGCTAACGGCAGCACAGCAGAGTCCTCCAAGACGTCTAGACCCAGCTGTGCCGCACTTCTGCAGAAGAGGTTGCAATGAGCCCAAGTAAATGTGGACTGTTCCTTCATTTAGCGAAAAGAACCACCGCTGCCCTCTCATGTGAACTGAATGCAGAGTAGCTGTGTATGTGCATACGGAGCATGGAATGGGGTGGGAACAATCCTGCGCTAATAGGAAAATGGAAGAGCTGATTTAATTGGTCTTTCACTTATCTAATAGATGTATGTCGGTGTCTCTTGGTAACTCACTCATGATTTCACTGTTGTTGTTCCATTAAACCCGATGGAATGATTTCAGCCTGCACCAACTCTTCACTGAGTGTGTCTTCATGCCATGTGTATATAATATAAATAGTTAAGTAATGAGTGTTTATGGCTATATAAAGTACAGAGTTGTGTGTATATATGTGTATGTATATAAATAGTTCTATACATAAAGTATACATATAATTTCTTCACAATATTTTAAACTGTGAAGGAATTTAAACTTACAACAGAAGGTGATCTATGGAAAGAACCAAATAGATGCACTTTGCATATTGCTGAACTAATTATCTGAGCATTTCTAATTTTTAGAAAACATCAAATTTGCATTAATATGCTGTGTTTGTTAATTTAAAAAAAAAAAACAAAATTAGAGTGGCACCAGAGGGGCAGAGTTGGTTTCAACTTCTGGAAGGGGTTCGTGGAGAATCTCAAATGGAGATGGTTGGTTGTGGCACTAATAAGATTGATTGTCCATTGCCACGGAGGTTCTTACGTTCCGATAAAGGTTAAAGAAGCGTGATGCTCTTGGAAAACTTCAGCACAGCCAGATAGAAACTATGAGATGAATAACAGCATCTATCAGAAAAAAAAAAATGGGAAAAATGTTTCCACGGTTGCATTTGGATGTATGTGTGTTCTGTGACTGTTTATTTCTTGCAATACATCATTTTGCTGCTTCATTGCTAAACGAGAATTGAAAGCTAAGATGTGAGATTCCCCTTGTCTTTTCACAATCTGGGCTTTGTGGTTCCCATGTCTGTTCTTCTGGAGCTCTCCATTGGTGCGTGTGCATGTGCAGAGAAGGTGCACTGGATGGTCTGGATTTTTTTCTTAAAAAAAAACACCACAAAAACCAACCAAACAAATGGGACGTTTTTTGTTGTTTATGCCAGTAGCAAATTACAAAGCAGATCCTCAAGGCTTAAGATTCTGCTGCTTTTGCATCTAGGAAAGCAGCTCTCTATGGGTTTTCTCCATTTGTAGCAGGACCTGGCACCAGGAAAGGGATATTTTAAAAAGTCAAAGCAGTTGCGTTCGTTAGTTATGTTTATGTTTTGCTAATGTGGGAAGAAGACCCTCCATTACCCTTGTGTTTAGTTAGCTTACCTTAGAGGTGGCCCTCTGGGTCTCCAGCGTTTGGTAACACTACTCTGCAGGGAGGGAGAGACCTCTCTGTTGTTGAGATGTCTGTGGTAGTTGAGCCAGGAGCTGGAAAGCCTGCAGACTGCAGAGTTCTTCCTTGCCATGCAGGAGCAGCTCTCGCACAGCAGCGAGTCCAGTTGGTGGGAGCCCTCGTACCTGCCGAGGAGCTGGAGCAGAGGCAGGGCTCTGCCTGCCCTCGAGCAGCAGGAGCCAGGCAAGGAGGGGAGGCTTGCACCCTGCCACAGCTCTGGGCACCTTTGGGCTGGGCATCACCCCTTGGGAAGCGGTAGGGAGTGCTGGCTGGGGCAGGTGCTTGAGTAAGAGCTGGGGAAGATCCGCTCTAGCCTTGGCTAAGGAGCAGAAGAGCCCCCTCTCTGCTCTGCAGCTGCCTCAGGGACAGCTGTCCTGCTTCAGGCTGCTTTAACCAGTGGATAATGGCCCCTTAATACATACAGTTTTGCTGTCCAAATGTGCTATTGGGGCATATTGTCCTAATTTCTGTTAACAGTCTGCATCCTACCAGTATTATTTGAGAGCTTCACTGAATTACGCATTGAACCATTCAGACTTCAGAAAGGACACAGTCATATGTTTTGTATTATTTAGGAGCTGAAATGACTTCTTTGCAGACCCCATTTCAAATGTGGAAAGTACAGTTAACCCGTGGTTGTTCTGGGAGGGAAGGAGGCTTCTTACAGAGATTGCCACCCTACAACTGTGTTTTGTTGTGTGTTATTTTTTTTTTCTTCTTAAAACTGTATTATTAAGCCTTTAGGAATGTATAACCAGGACTGAGTAATTACTGCTTATTGAACTTTTAGTTAGGTTGACCATGTATGCCTATAGATAGATACTCTAACTTGTGCAATTTCATTTGAAATAATCTTCCTGTACATAATGGAAAAACTCATGTAACAGAAAAAAAGCCCCAAACAGATTGACTGAACAGAAAAGTTGATTAAAGTACGGTTCAAAAGTGACCCACGTATTACAGGCCCTAGCTGGACTTTCAGAAGAAAATCTAAACTCATCGTGTTAGCTGTGTATTGTGAGCTCTTCTTTTGCTGTGTCACTGGTTATACACTTGTTAAACGCTGAGATAATAGACTTCATGCCAGGCATTTGAGTACTGTAGATTGGGTCATTGCTGAAAGATTAATGTACTGTATGACTTAAATGAAATTTTTATTCTTGATTTTATTCTTGATTTTGTTCTTGTTTTAAAAGATTAAATATGGGCATTATGTCAGCAAGCTAAACTGTGTTTCTGTGTTCTTTGTATTCTTCTGTTCTTTGTATTCTGTTCTCCCGGCCTCTGTGTGCTGGGAGCCTGCATCTTAGTCCACCTGTGATACTGGTCTGTCTTGCCAGGTGATCAGATGGGGTTTTCTGGTGCATTTTGTTTACTACCAGTTAATGGACTTTTTTGGGTAGTGTCATTAAAATAGTTATTTTAAATACCTTTCTTTCAGGAATACACGTTAAACCCCTTACTTTCAGGAATGTGACTTTGTAACTGAAGTAAGGATACGGTTCAGGTTTTGGTAAAGACGGTCCTAAAGCTAGGTTATAAAAGGTAAGATGGGAAGCAGCATACAAAGGGCAAAAATGATTTTTGTAGCTTGATTTCCTTGTTTGAAGTGTTGACTTTTCTGGGAGGTAAGAGAAGTTTCTCCAGGCAATGTTGTATCTATCAGTGTTTAAAAAACACTAAAATTTAAATGTTATGACTGCCAGCACTGGAAAAAATAACAGCAAAGAAATGCTTTCTGGTGGCATGTTTGCATATGGCTTGCCTTGCTGCCTCCAAGACTGAACCCCCCCCCCCCAAGAGTGGGGCCATGACCACGGAGATCCCAGGGCCTGGGAGGTCCTGGGGAAGAACTCTTGCCAGCTTTCACTGGGATGCTACAGATGGACCCCAAGTAATTTTCCCCTGTTTGGCTGCAAGAGCCCTGCACAGCAAATGGGGCGGGGGGACGACAGGAGGGACGCTTTCTGTAAAAACGCTATTCCATTCTTCCCTCTCCCACGCTCCCAGTTTGGGAAGGTGCTCGGGATGGGGACGTGAAGCACTTGCGCTTGTTCGTGGGAAACTTACTGAGCCTGGGGTTGACAGCGCTGACTGAAGTGTGAACGTGCCCCATGTCTCTGTCCTCGCTCCACGAGGAAATGGTGGATGGCGCAAGGAAAACAAAGGTGTGAGTGTCGCTGTGTGAAAGTATAAACTGATGAGGGTGTGGGCAGCCAGCTACCACCTGCTGGGGCTTGTGACCCATGGGCTGTGTGTGGGGTGGAGGGGATCAGCATTCGCAACTAAACCGCAGAGCACTTTGATTACAGAAACTGTTTGTACAAGGAAATAATTAGCACTTCCTTTTCTTTGATGAGTGCAGTAAGCAGCTGCCAGAGCCTTCACCAGCAAGTACTTTTTTTTTTTCTTCTAATTTTTTCTTTTTAGGTTGAATTTTGGTGTGAGGGAGGAGAAATGTCCAGGTATGAGAACAGCCCAGAAACACCCGCCCCTGACTGAGCTGCAATGGGCAGTGCAGTAAAAGCCTTGTGGAAGCTGTGCTCACTGAGCAGGAAAGTTGGTCAAGGACACAGCCGCTTTGCTGAGCAGGTGTGCGAGGAGGCTGCAGGGCTGCACGTTCCTGGTTATCAGGCATAAACAGGTCCATCCATGCCAGCAAAGCTTCCCTCCACGTGGCCACTGCGCTGCCACACTGGGCCCCTTCACAGAGCAGTTTACACTTGCATGTACTACATGTAGACCCTGGCTAGCACTTCTGTTTTGAGGCTGAGCTTGCAATGACAGGGGGCTGAACTCCGCTCTCTCCTATAGCTATGGAAACAAATGGCTCCTCCCTGGCCTGGATCCTCAAGGCAAGCTGTGTGGTTATGCATGAGGGCTGCTCCCCTGCATTGCTCTCTGGGAGAGCCTCTGGCTAGAGGAGAACCCTCAGGGGTTACTTGTACATCACATGCTTAAAAATGGGGAGAGTATCTTCTTGAAGGGCCCTTCTCTCTGCCCACCTCCCCACCCCCACACCTCTTTTTAAGATTACGGCTCAAATTATTCCATGCAACAGCATCAAGTGCTACTTATGAGGTGGTACAAAGGCAAAGGCAAATATGATGTATTAAAAGCCCATCTGGCCCATAAGTTGCAGCTCCAAATGAAGCACATCTAGAGAGGCCTGCTGGATTACTGCTGTACAACAGCTCTTCTCCATTGTGCATGATGCTCCTTAGACCTCATTCAGGCAGCCCTGGATTAGCTGCAAGGCTAGATAATTGCTGCCTTGGTTCTCATTTGCTGAATTCTCATTTGCAGATATTCAAAGCTGTGTGATGCATAAGCAGTGGTGATGGTTTATAAAATGAAGCTGGCGCTGATGCCCCTTTTTATGCCACTTTGGCAGGTTCAGCTGCCAACACACAGCTGAAAATTGGCTCTGACCTAGGCTGGAGACTGACTCAGTTCCCACATAATCTCAGAATATGAGAGGATCTTGAGGAGAACCTCAGGTGTCCCTTGGTCCCCTTCCTTCTGCTCCTTTGGCCCAAATGTATGTGCAGAAGCAACCCAGATCTGTGCACAGATGTGACATCCTGATAGCTGACTTCTCAGCACTCTGGTATAGAGAAAACACATGGATAAATAGCCACCCAACATGTGCGCCTGGGTCCCCGGTGGCAGATGGCACAAATTATTTAACAGTGCTGCATTTCCACGATGTCTAAACTAGTACCTCTTAGGCTGGCTTGTGGTGCAGTGAGCAGTCCACGCTGCATGGAGGATTTTTTCTTTTCACCTTTTTATTCTTGCCTGGTCGGAACCTCTCTGGCCTCCTCGTGTACCGCTTAACAGTGTGTGTGGCTTGGCAGCCCGATTTCCTACTGTGCGGTGTGTGCTTCCCCTCTGCATGCCCATGCACAAGCTTCCCCTTGTTGCTGGTTGGCGTGGGGCCAAACTGACCTCCCTGACATCTGCAGGGAAGCATCTGTCCTGTTGGTCTCTTTATAAGAGTATAAGCAAAACTGCTGGGTTAATGCATCAGGAAACGAACACTGGTTCTTAGATTTCACAAAGGGAGAATTTAGTTGTAGTTATTTACAGTCATTCATCGTGTCCCTCACAGAGGAGCTGTGCTAAAATAACGACATATCGGGACACCCAGTTCTGTCACTCAATGGCTGCTATCTTTCTGTTTACCTACACACAGCAAATGCTGTGATAAACCCGAGCATAGAAGTACCATTTTTCTTATAGGTACTTCACCGTAGGAGAGGTTTCTCCATTGCTTTCTAAGACAAAGCGGGGGTGCCACATTTTAACTTACTGTGAAGAAAACTTTCAGAGTAGCTAACTCCATGTAAGCTCTGCACGGGGTTGTTCTTGCACAGGAGCCTTGCGTGAACATGGGTGGGCTGAACAGGCAGGAGGATCGCCTGCCAGCGATACCAGGAATTACCTGGCACTCGGGCCCAAAAATTCCTTGGCATAAACAAGCAGGCTGCAAGCTCAGCCTTTGCTCCTGTGTTGGAGGGGTGTCAGCCTCCCCTGGCTGCCCCCAGCAGCACAGCTCCTGGGCCACACTCAGACCACACCTCTGGCCCTGAAAAGCCTCCGGATGCACTGAAGCCAGGACAAGAGAGTGTCACATTTGGAGGGCTGGAGGAGAAGACAAACATGGGCTGGGTGGGGATAATAAGGCTAGGTGACTACACCCACAACTAGTAATTATTTTCAAATCATGGAGAAGGTCCTTATGTTTGCTCCTTCCCACCTGCCAGGTTTCTGCAGGTCTGTAACCAGGTCAGGATCTTTAAAAATAGTTCTGGAGCTGAAAGGCAAAATGTTTGTGGGCTCTGATGTCCACACTATACTTGCCTGTGGTGTGGCTCTCCAGTTCTGGCCTGGCCTTCAAACACAGCCAGTGCAAACCCGAGATGACTGCTGCGGTAAGCATTTGCTTTGCCTCTTTACCCACCAAAATGGCCAGAAACAGCGCTGTTGGAGTTATGACAGAGCTAAGTTTGCCTTAGCGCCATGCTAGTTTCCATGTCTAGTCCTAGCATTTCATTAGAAATAAAGTAAAGAAAACTACAAGACCCCAAGAACTGGGGCACAGTTTTCCCTGCCTGTTCATATATGTCTGCAGGCACACGTACATACCCTCACTCTCAGGTAGTTACTGACAGCAATAACTACCTCTTGGCTTCCACTAGCATAATTTAGGCTCAGTTACTAGTTCAATGCAGTGACATAACCACAATACTTCACGTTTTACAAACCACCTGATGTCTATCAGCTGCTGAGGTTTACATGAAGGAGAGCTCAGCTTTAGCCTCGTTTGGCTGGGGTGCAGCCGTGCTTTCTGTGCCGTGCTCCCCCAGCTCAGCGTGTGCTCATTGTCAGGCTTGGCAGTGGTGTGCCCACCCTGGGGACAGGAAGGTGCCCTCAGGAGCGTGCATCACCACCTGAGGCACCAGTGTCATCACCTCGGAGCCGGCTCTGCTGTCCTGGCTGGCCAGGGTTCCTGTGGAAAGACCTTAACTAGAGCAATCGCTTGGCTGGGGGTCATGTTCCCAGTGTTGTTGCAGCTATGGCCTGGGATAAACTGGTCTAGTAGAGGCAAGGCCTAGAGAGGAACAGCTGGGGCTTGGGCTCCAGTCTGTCCTTTACTCACTGTGTGCTCTTGAACACATCACGTACCCTTGCTCTGCCTGAGCATCCCTGGCTGCATAACACAGTGCTTACCACGTGGATACCTTGGGATTTCTTTCAGCAGCGCTAGCTGACTGCTGAGAGAGCCTTGACAGGAGCTTTTGTGTTTCCTGAAGTGCTGAAGAGCTGCTGTGGATCAGCAATGGACATTCCTGCACTGGAACACAAACAAGTAGCTACCAGGGTGGGTTTTGTTTTCTATGGAGAGTGTTAAAAGATATGCGAGAGCAAAACTCCGGTGGCTCAGCTTGTTAATACACTAGGTCTTTGTTAAAGTGTCAAAGGAGTACCTTGAAGGAAAATGGTGTTTCTCATATATAAATTGTCTAATAACAATAAGAACAATATTTTTAAAGGATTGTGTAATGTCAACTTCCCCTTAAAACTAGTGCTACAGTTACAAATGAACTATACGGCTTCCTATCTCCCTCAAATGAGTCATGGGCAGTGTGTTTCCTTCAGGTTTCCGTTTGTCACAGGTAGAACCACAGCCTCCTCTGTGCTGCGGATAGTTTTAATGTGAAGGTCTGGCTCAGTGCCTGTGTTCTAGCTGTGAATGGCCGAATGTCTCCAACACAAGCACTTCAGAAAGGACTGTACACATAAGGCAGCTGGAGTAAATTCACACATCAAACTGCAGCTTAAGATCTTAGTCATTTTGTTCCTACAGAAACCAAACCATTTGTGAGGACCTTGCTTCAGTCGTGGTGACAAGGGAAGCACTTCTCAGCCCAAAAAAGGGCAGATTAAGAGAGTATCATACTCCTCTGTCCCCCTTGTCTCTCCACCCAGCAGCTATCTATCCTGTGTCTCCCTCAGATGCTGCTGCTGTTTCAGCAGAAACACTGGGCTCCAGCACCTGTGCCCTCTGGCTTCTGCACAAAGGTCAACTTCTCACCATAAACCCAGCTTCATTGACCCCTTTAAACTGAGCTGCCACATGTTTCTCCACAGCAGGTGAAGCTGAGGCCCATGAGCTGCTCCACTCTTGCCAGCCTGCTGATGCTGCAAGAGAGGCCGTTCCCTCCACGAGCAGGTGGACTGGCCAGCTCGGAGCAGTCTTTAACCACAGAGCAAGGTTCGTCAGTACCTGCCAGAGCCCAGAGTCTTGACCAAACAGAAACTAGCTGCTCGGGGTGGAATCAGCTGTTGCAAAGGGGAAAAGTGCTTTCCCGAAGGAGGCCAAGCTCCCCAGGCACAGCCAGTGTGCAGGGGGAGAGCCCCCAGCCCAGCCCCCGGCTGGCTGCCCAGCAAAGACCCTCCCTGGGAGCTTTCTGCTGGTGGGGTCAAAAAGTGAGTGGGACAGAGGAAAATGCAAGCACCTCGGAGAGAGAGAGAAGTGCAAAACCCAGCAGATGAGGGGCAGTCCTTCGACCTGAAAATGTAGTCCAAAACATTTAATTTCCTTACACATTATTTGCACTAGCGTCCTTTTAGCTAGTCTCATCTAAGTGCCTGGCCATTAACTTATGGCCAGACACTGAGCTGCAGGGTCCTGCCAGGTTTCTCTTCCTCCCCCAAGGAAGAGGAGCGTGTTATTGCTCAGTGTTTCTGGAAGGGGGCACTCCGGCACCAGGATTGCAGCACAGCACGCTGCTCTGCTGCTGTCTGCTCCTCAGCCCAAAAGGGAAGCTGTTAGGAAAAAATAAACAGTTCATAGCCAGCTTTGAGACAGAGACATTAGAAGAGAAGGATAAACTGCAGCTCTAGGGACAAAGATAATGTTGCAGTGAATTTATTGAAATGTCAGGGCAAATGGGAATGACATAACCAAATAATCAAAAGGGGGAAAGAGAGGAAAGTAACCGAGATGATAAAAAATTAAAATGGCAAACACAGCACGACAAGGCGCAATTACTCCAGGCTGGAAGCAAAGGCAATGTACAGCACAGAGATATACAGAGAGTAGTGGTAGAGCACAGCTCGAAATGAAAACAATAAAACAAAAATATAATTAAGAACAATTCAAGCTACCCAGATGCATTCATGGTTCAGCTCGAATGCCAAATAGAGTTAATAACTGCTTCCAGCTGCTCAGTGATGCACAGCCATTTCTTGCTGCAGCCTCTGGGTTGGAGCTGGGGAGAGCATCAGCTCCAAACAGGCACCACGCTTACAGCGCAGGCCCTGGAAGAAGGCAAGGCGACAGGAGGGACTTAAAAGATGGGAAGAGTGCTAAATCACTGCTCAGCATAATCAAGACTACATCGTGGTCTACTGAACCCCTCTTGGCGCTGGGCACTTAGTTGGGGGCTGAGGAGAAGGTGCTGTAGCTTTAGAGCCTGTGTATCGAGGTGATTCCTCTGCCTTTGCCCACTGTTTCTGCCCCACGTCTCCCCTCACGGCTATAGTTTTTTCCACTGAGAGAAGATGAGGGCATGAGCCTTAAGAGCAAGCAGCCCTTTACAGAATGGGGCTCCACGTCAGCCTCTGTGCTTTCTTTCAATCTGGAACTTGAAAATAATAACACCAGATACCTTTCATTGTCCTCCCCCCCCCTTTTTTTTTCCCCTCCTGTGTATTTGGATCCACCTTTTTCTGAGCTTCTCTCTTTTTTTACTTCCCAAACCAGAAGGGCTCACAACTTAACTATTTCATGTTGAAACACAGAGATTCCCCCTGCCCAGCCACTGTATGAGCATGCATGCACCTGGTACTTGATGGAGACCATCAACTGCGGCCATGCAGGCATGGATTTGCAGTGCTAGCAACTCCTAGGTTTCTCAGAGGATTATGTTTCTCCTGTAAGACAAAACAATTCTCACATAATCAAATAACCTTTATATCACTGCTGGGAGACAGGGCACGATGATTGTCAGCAAGAGTGAGAACAAGGCAAAGACAGGGAACAGGCACAGGGGGGGCTGGATAACTGGATAACATTTTTTTCCCTTTCCATCTCCTTTTTTAATTAACCACAAGTCTAGTTTGTGATGCTAGAAATGGTCTATGTTTGTTAATCACAGGTCATTTGGCTGTGTAGGAAGACATAAGCAGAGCTTCATGTGTGACTGAGCAGAGCTGCAGAGCCAGCCCCCTGGATTGTTTTCACAGCTCCCATGAACAGCAGCTCTTAATCTGTTATGCCAGGCCCCATCTTCAGAGGGTGCTGCTGAAGCTGTCTGTGCTTTGTCATTAGGTGAGAGAAAAGAACCCAGTGATGCTGTGCCTGTTCTCAAGTCCCTGCTGTGCAGTCCCACCTCCCATCTTTGCCAGATGGGATAATGTTTGCATTGTGTCTTCTACAGCTTACTTTGTTCCTGCTCTACCTACTTGCTGGTCAAACAACAGAAACATCTGCGCTGATCTTCTGGCACCTCTAGTAAACTACCCACTCCTTCCATGAGAAGCTCCACAAAGCCCCCTCCTCACCTACCCTCCAAAAACCTCTAGTAGCCAGGTGGCAGGTATGCAACCAGCTTCAGACCACCCCCACCACATCCCATTGTGGCTTGCCTGGCTGGCTGCTTTCTTCAGTTCATGTTGCTTGACTCAGGGCAGTTGGAGCTTCCTCCCTCCTATTGGTACTTGCCTGCTTGTTGCTTATCAGCTCCACATCCCCCTCCTTAATGAACACATTCCCCTGAAGACTCTCCCATCATCCCACCATCCCACAACACCAGTTTCTCATAGCGAGAGACAACCCTTGTGTTTCCACTGAGAGTCTGACTTGTATCTGGGAAGCCAAATAGCAACCATTAGTATTTTATTAAAGACAAAGTGATTAAGGAGGGGAAAATAATAAAGAGATGAGTTGTCAAAGGACCAAGAAAAATGGCGTGCCAAGAACTTGAACAGTGTGTGACTGACAGCTCTGTAATGCCATAGACCCAGCTGTTTCAGCTACAGCTTTTAAGCTGTTCAAGCTGAGTCAAGTATTTTAAGTATCTTGGTTTCTCTACCTGTTGACTCAACACCAGGCTACTGTACTAGAGATCTCAGAGATTATCTGTTCTGGTAGGAGGGCAAGAACCCAATTTTACTCCATGTAACTCATGCCAAGACAGAAGCTCTGGACAATGGCAAACTTTTAAAGAAAGTTTGTAAGTGGAACTTCAGGACCAGTCTTGCGTTTGAAATGTTCAGGCTAGATTGATCATTTGCTGCTGGGAAAACCCAGTTTACTTTCTTCCTTGTTTACAAATAATCCTGATTCAGCTTTGAGACAAGCATTAGGAGCTGATAGGAAAGTCTCTGAGCCACACTGTGACTCCAATATTGTCCCTTGGGACTGATCTGCAGTTCAGAAATGGCATCCATGGCAAGATACCACGTATCTGTCACGGGGCTGTGCTAGCGCTGGTGTTGCTGGATAACCACAGCCTTTTCCTTCAGCTGGAAAATAAAGTAAGCCAAGAGAGGCTTTCAAACCAAACCTCTCTGACACCCTGCCATACTTTTTGCTCACCTTCACCTCACATACAAGGACCTGCTGCCGTCTCCCCCTACTTCTGGGTCTCTGTGGTCTGTGGCATATCTCCTGTGGCTCTTGGCCATTCGAACATTTTTGGGGTGTGTATCACGAGGTCAAAAAGATTTATCTCCAACCTTCCCACCCTTGGGTATTCAGAGGGCAATTTATGGCTGCATATAAAGATCATTCAAAAGCCCCAAGAGGATTTGCAAAGATCTGAAAAGCTAATACTTACCTGGTTTTGTCTAAATTGACATTATCACCCCACACCCCCGCAATGAGTGGTTTCTGCAGGAGCTATAAGAATCATCTTATTCTTAGGAGAACAGCTATGTGTCCCTGCTACTCCAGTTGCATTGCTTTGCTGCTAGTGGAGAGTGAGCCAGATACAAGGAATTAATCATCTCTCAGGTGAAGATGGAGAAGTAACTGAATAAAAGCTGGTGGTAGATTTTTCTATTTCTCTTTCACTGTCAGATCTGAGCCCACAAGAAAATGTTTGGCTGATATGGGAGGGTTGGGAAGCAACCACTGAATGACTGACAGGTTATGAATTTAATATTACACAAGGCAGCCTTTGCTGAGAGCTTTACTAGTTGCACCCTTCTCTGCTGAGGTGGACACCTCCATGTGCACTGTTGTCTGCTTGTGACTGAAGAAGACTCATGGTCTCTTAGAATCTGGCTACTGGTGTGTAGCCAGGGGGACAGCATCTCACAGTGTGCAGGATGGATTGTTATCTGAGAGTAGAAAGAAGGTTGTTTAAGTTCATGCTCATTGGATGATTGCAGCTAAGTATGAGAAGTCACCACAGGTTTTGAATGTATGAATTCTCCATCTGTGCTCTGGTGATTCAGAGCATCATATCCTAATTCTGCGCCCGACAGAGATTTTACATCAACAGGAAGGGTTTTTTCTTCATCATGCTAAAGCTGTCATGGACTACCTCAGACATTTCAACGCCCTCAGTGATAGATGGTCAAGTCAAGGAGATGATGCCCAGCTATTTAGCAATACATGCATGTGGCAATATAGTTGTACAAGGCTAAGAATTTCTACCATGTAGTTTTCATCAGTGTAACAGAAAGAAAGATAAAGTCAATCAAGTCTAATAGTGATTATGCATCTAATTCTCCTTCAGCCAAAACAACATCAAGTTTTTCAAGAGCTCTTGACTATGGCAAAGAAGTGCTAGCTCCTTTTGGTCTTTTTTTTTGGCTGCTACTCTTATTAATTAACATAATTTGTGCTTCCATTGTGAAAAAAAAAGCACTCCAGAAAGATGCCAAATATAAATATAAAAATTAACAGCAAAGTTAGATCAAACCAGAAGATGCTGGCTGAGGGAGACACAGCTAAGTTTTCCCACACTATCACTTTATTGTATGTCTTTCTTTAGCTGGCTCTCCTCGAAGGAGATCATAAATCCCTCAGAGAAGAGTAAGACATTGCTGAGGATACTAATGTTAATAAAGATTGCCCAATCATCCCCCTGGCCTTCTTACCTATCTGCAGAATATCTAAAACACTGTGAGGGCTGGGGTAAATTATGAAAAAAATTACAACTGACAGTTCGGTTTTAAAGCTCTTCAAAGGTAAATTGTTTCTCTGAACTTTCTGAAACCACAAAATTGTGCAGGAATAATCTTTAGATACAGTTCAAATGGATCCAAATCCCTCTTCAGACTCCAAAGTCTATCACTTGGATGCCACACATCCCTCAAAATCACTACACAGCTGCATGACCCCATAGATCACATGGCCCTTAGCATACCCTACAGCTAATAGTTTGAACCTTCGGAGGTGTGTTTAATCCACAAAGCCCTCTTTTTCCAAACTTTCCTGGCAGTTCTTGTAACACTGAGGTGTGGCACCTCTAAGTAATGTAAACAACTCTCATCGCCCTTATCAAGAAAGAATGTAAATAACAAATTTAATGTGAGGCCTAAAGTCTTAAAATAACTTTTTAACCTTCTTTTCCACTTTTCATTCTCTTCCCCCTCCAGAAGCTCATCCCTTCATCTTTTCAGTCCAACAGCCTTAGAACAAAATTATGTACATTTTCATCACCCCTTATGAATTGCTGCTAACTAATATATTTAATGTTTGATAATAAGAATATATAATGGGCTGCAAAACTGTGGAGCATGTTGATAATCATAGGATCATAGAGTGTTTCAGGCTGGAAGGGACCTCTAGAGGTCATCTGGTCCAACCTCCCTACACAAGTAGGGACATTTCTACCTAGGTCAGGTTGCTCAGAGCCTCATCAAGCCTGACCTTGAATGACTCCAGG
>VZZY01005938.1:35113-63516 GCA_013400335.1 Eurystomus gularis
TGGGGGACACCATTCGTCACCTTCCTCCATCTGGACATTGAGCTGTTGACCATCACTCCCTGGATGCGACCATCCAGCCAGTTCTTTATCCATTGAACAGTCCACCCATTGAATCTGTATATAACTAATAACTAAATCATGTGATCTTTTAACCGAAGCACTTCCACAATCTGGGCATTCATCCACCTTCTCACTTTTTTTCTCCCTCCCATGTGGAAGCCTTTCTGTTGAATAAGCACTGAGCTCATCTTTTACCATAATAAGGTGAACAGGGCTTCTTCTTTACCTTGCGACCTCTTGACAGGCACTCTTGACATCTCAATTCCTCTAGTAAACACCAAGAGTCAAAACTTGTTGATGGGAATGAAGGGTAAAATCAACAGAGGTACACAAAACCAGAGAGGGAGAAAGCAAGAACCACTGCAGGCGTCTTAAGAAACTTGCATTAAAAAAAAAAGGAGGGGGGGGTGGGGTGTGTGTGTGTGTGTGTTCCTGTGTGTTTCATTTTCCTGCTTCATTTATTCATAGTGCCTATGCCTCCCTCATCCTCCTGGCACTTGCAGGGCAGAATTAATTTTGCTGTCCTTTGCATGACACTAGGAGAGTTCAGAGAACTGCTCCATGCTGCCACACATTCAGTTCTGATCAACACTCAACCTGTAGTATTTTTGTGCTCCTCCAACTCCATGTGTTATGTCTTACATCAAGCATGAAGATGCCACTCTTTTGAGGAGGCAGATCTTTTCCTGACATAAAACCAGTGACAATAATTTATCCAAGCTCCTGAATGGCAGAATAATAAACTCATTCTACTCATTCTACTATAAGCTTTTCTTCCTCAGAATTAATACATGCTCATTAATGCCCAAGAAATTGCAAGGGAAATATTGGTGGAATTTATGTTACTTGACCTGTGAAAGAAAAACACCAGGTGTGGCAGAGGCAGGAACAAACTTTCTGTTCCACGTGGCTCGTGCAGTAAGACAGGAGCATACTGAGAAGGAAAAGCTGGAAGGATTCTTCTATAGGCAGATAGAAGATAGACACTTTTATCTGCTGCAGACATGACAAAGTGGCTGGAGAACAGGGACCATTATTGCCTGGTCCATCATTGCTTCTGTTCCTCTGTCAGAATAGTACATCTCACTTGCAAAATCCCTGTGCTTGCCAGAAGGAAAGATCTTGCTCTCCCTGAGATTCTTTTCACTCTGTTCAGTTAATTTTATTGACATCCTATAGACTCAGTCATCAGGTCTTCTGATGAAAATGTTTCAACATTAGAATTATTCCACAATAAGAGCCATGCAAAACCTACTAGTGCTTTGTGTGTGCTGCTGTTAACTGCCCTGTCAGAAAGCCTAGGAAAGCCTGATAAGATGAGCTGTATTTAATCTACCATCCAGAAGAAGTCATTCAAACAAGCAAAGCTTACTCAGGCAATTGCAGGGAGTTTTGCTAATGATGTTGTATTCAAAGGGTGACATTCAATGTGAATGTCACATTGGAAGAGAGCAGGCTGTCTTACACTGCTCTTAAAGGTGTAAATCTGACTCTCATTATTGTGCTATTTCTATATCATCAGTGCTCCAGGAAGGCAAGGATATGTTACTTGTACTTTGCAGACAGTTTAGCTTAAGACCCATGCTCAAGATCACACAAACAATCCATGACTAAGGTGGGAATGTCCTTTGGATCCCCTGAATTCCAGTTTCCAACATAATCAACCCCTTTTCTTATCTTATTCTCAAATAATGCTTAACAGGGTCTATACCCAAATGACAACCACAGTGAATTGCATCATGCAGGCCAGAACTCAAAGGGAGACAAAGGACAAGTGGGTAAATAGGTGGTGCAGACTTCACCTCCCAGTGTGCCTCAAGAACTGCAGGCAAAGAAGCTGGAGCTCTGAGGAGCAGAATTCACTTGCGGTGATGGAGGCCCAGGAGCTGAATGAGAAATGTGTGAAGAAACCCCTATTCAGGGAGCAGAATCACAGAATCACAGCATTACGGAATGGCAGGGGTTGGGAGGGACTTCTGGATACCATCTAATCCAACCCACCTTGACCTGGTTTGAGTTAGAACCAAAGAAATTCTGTTCTATGATTTTACTTTTCATCTGAGTCTCTGCTAACTAACTGCACTTTCTGAAATTAACAGCATGTTTTCACAGACAATGTCAGCTTCTAGCAGTAATAATGCTTGATAAACCTACCAAGGATTGTTGCGCAGACCAAGGTCACTGCTAACTCTTGTGTACCACATCGGGGGGGTGCAGAAAATGAAAGGCCGCACCTGCGGGGAGGAGCGGCCAGGACAGGTGACCCTACACTGACCAATGAGGTATTCCAGCCCATATACCTCATATTCAGTATACAGCTGGGGGATCACGAGGGTCTCGCCCCTTCACTTTCCTTGGGGTCCTGCTGGGCCTTCTTGCCTTCTGGACCCTTCCCTTCGGCCTTCTTTCTTCTCGGCCCTGCCTTTGATCCCAATTTGTGTGTTCCTGAACCCAGCTCCTGAGCCTGGTTCCCGTCAGCAGCAGAGTCTGGGACTTTCTCAGCGCCAGCTCCACAGCCTCAGTGGTGACAGTGATGTAATTGCCATCAGGGGGAGCTTGGGTTTGATACTGGTTTTTTATATATTTGTATATAGTCCATTTTATTATTATCTTCATTAAAGCTGTTTTAGTTTTCTTTTCTAATCCAGAAGCCTCTCTATCATTTCCTTCCTTTCCCATTTAGGAGGGGAGGGGGCGATAAGTCTCTCTCCTTTATCCTCTTTCTCATCCTTTTTTTGGGGGTCACAGTCTTCTTAATGCACCCCAGGATACCATTGGCCGCCTTGGCCACAAAAGCACATTGCTGGCTCATGGTTAATTTGTTGTCCACCAAGACTCCCAGGTCCTTCCCTGCAGAGCTGCTTTGCAGCAGGGCAACCCCTAACTTGTACTGGTGCGTGGAGTTATTCCTCCTCAGGTGCAGGACTCTACATTTGCCCCCGTTGAACTTCATCAGGTTTCCCTCTGTCCAACTCTCCAGTCTTCCCAGGTCTCACTGAATGGCAGCATAGCCTTCTGGTGTGTCAGCCACTCCTCTCAGTTTTGTATCACCAGCAAACTTGCTAGAGGAACACTCCATTCCTTCATCCAAATCATTGATGAATATGCTAAACAAGATTGGACCCAGTACTGACCCCTGGGGAACATCACTACAGCCTCAACTAGACTATACACCACTGATCACAACCCTCTGAGCTCCATTGTTCAGCCAGTTCTCAATTCACCTCATTGTCTACGCTTCCTAAGCTTACCTATTAGGATGTTACAGGAGTCATTGTCACAAACCTTCAGTGAACTACACTCCTAGATTCCTGTTTACAAACAATATATTTGAGACAGGACAGCTCTGTTCTCCCTCTTCAGTGTTCATTTTGTGACAAGCAGGTAAGTGGGGCAATGAACAAGATCAGCTTTCCAGACATGGAGTGCTGTAAGGAGAATGCGTGATACAGGGCACAGTAATGAACACATACCAAGCACATGATATGCTGTATGACCAAAGCTCTCAGCTCAAGTTCAAAATCTTTGTAGTGTAGGACTTTGAATTTTTTATAGCTCTTTAGTACTTTTTACTACTGGCTTGGGAAAAACTTCTCTACTTAATCTAGTTGTGAAATTGAAAGATGGCTGAGAGGAAGCAGAAGAATAAAGGTGTACAGTTAATTTCTGAGTCCTGTTCATCATATAGTCTGTCAAGCTCCTTGCCCTGGGGTTTGCTCTTGTTTAGATTAGCTGGAGTCATGAAAATTCACAAGAAACAACATAAAAACTATCCAGGCTTCCCAGTCCATTTCTGTGTCTGGAGTCCTCAAAGGGACAGCTGCAGGCTTCATCCTACAGACCGTGCCTGGAGACTGCCATTGCTCTCCCCATTAAATCTTGGCTGAATAATAAGAAACTTACCAAGAGGAGTCAGGAAAACATATGCAGCATTTTGAATCAGAGTAATCAACCTGTTATGAAGTATGTCATCAACACTTGTATTGTGAATACTGATGTTAGGCTGATAGGGAGATGTTGATACCATCAGGCCTAGAACACATACCAACATGACGATGCCTGGATGCTTGATTTGTCCATCCTGGTTGTTCTCTTGCTAGCAACTGAACTCATCCTGGGCCTCCTGACTGGAAACAAACATGGTATGTTCAGAACGACAGGTTTGGCTAATTGTCCTGCTCCAGGCTGTAGTGATAAGGGGCGGGTACCCATGGACAGCTGTGATTACGTCATTTATGTCTGTTAGCCCTTTTCCCATGTTTTGATCCTCCTTTCTCCACCCTAGTCTCCTCCCAAATAAACAAGCCACTCCCAATTACTTTTTGCCTCTCAATTCAAGTTTGGTTTGGATGCCAATTTCTATACTTCTGATAATAACACACAGATAATCTTGACCTTATATGACATTACTGGTACTTTTACATAGGCACTGTAGGCCTTGCAAGATTCCACTCGCCAGAAGGTTTCCAACCCTCCTTCACAGTTATCTGTGAAGTCTGGTTATTCCTCACATAATTCACTTTTAACCATCTGTGAAATCCATCCATTCCTCATGGCGCTATGTGTAACTTTTGATGGCTTCTCACATTGGTAACTGTCATGTCTGGCAGTTGCTCATGTCATGCCCAGTGGTTTCTTACATCCCATCCTGTTCAGTCAGCTCACAGGCAGGTCAGGGCATAGATATTTGCCTGCAGCCTTAAAAAATACTGCATGATTTTCAGGCAGCCTGCAATGTCCACACCAGCTGTGTGCTGCAAGAACCATGGAGCTGTATGAAAAGTCTGGACAGAGCTTGCCTGAAATCACCCTGGACCTTACAGAAGCTCTGACACAAAATACAGCCAGGCTGTATTTTCAGCAGGGAGATTTTAGATTCGAAATGTTTCCCTGCATCAATGTATTGGTATGTCTGTCTCAAAAGCTATTGTTTATGCTACATAGGTGCACAACCAACACTGACAAAATAATGAACCAACCATGTCACGTGAGAAGCACATTTTGAACAATGGAGGCATGAACACTCTGCCCCACAGCTGCCATGGTCTGATCCAGCTTCCTGGTCATGAGTCACAGCTTTGTGTCAAGAGCAAAGGCTTCACGAGCATCTATACTTATACTTTTACTTCCTTTAGATTTTTGTAAAAGCAACAGACAAGCTTTGCTTGTCTGATGAAGAACATATCATTTTGCAGGTGCAATACTTTTAAAGTGAGGATGGTTTCCACTCCGTGGGGAGCACTGGCATGCACACAGAATAGCCCTCTCTCTTACAAAACCTTTGCACCTAACCTCCAATCCAAATATGGGGGCTACTACCCCTGACTAAGAAGGAAAATGCCCAGGAGTCAGGGTACACTTGTGTGTAAGATGTAGGAACGAAGGCTAAAATGTCAGTGCAGAAAAATGTCTCCCTTATAGATAAATCTCTGCATAACATCCACATCAAGCATGAGGACAGCGTTTCCTCTGCCACAGACAAATTACAAAAAGGGATTTCTCCCTTCCCAGTGTTGACATTTACAGACCTCAAGAGCTGAAAGAGGCTCACTCGTCAAAGTAAAACACCTTGTAAGTCTCTTCTGAAGCTAGAAAAAGGAAAAAGAAAATCTTCTTTACTTCCTTAGTAATATCAGGGGTATTGCAAAAGTAGTCCTGAAATAGGAATTACGGGCTTGGCTTGCTGCACTGGTTGAGTAGAAGCACACCATTTGCAGTTACTGACTCATGAAGCAATTCTGAAACCTGGCTTTTTAGTCCAGTTTCTTGTCCTGTCCTAGACACCTACCTTGCATTGACATTGCCTAGTTAAAATCCTTATAATAATCTGTTTTTCCATTGTAAAAAAGAAATGGAGCTTTGTTCTGAAGTTAGAAACTGTCATCATGCCCAGTTCAGGAGAAAAAACACAATGCATCAGAGTAATGGAGTGTGTAGGTGCGTTCAGCTGTCTGAAGGCAAGGCTAGAGGCAAATCAGATCAGCACAGCTAGAAATGTGACAAGGTATAATTAACAGTGGATGATTACTTAATTTCACTATTGATTTTTTAAATAGAACTTTAATTAAAGTCAAATTAGGAGGAATCCTATGCCTTGCAACCTGAGTGGTCACTATGCACCCTTTCCACCCTGGGTTGAGACCCACAGTGAAGCCCTGGTGCCACTGCCAGAGCACACCCATAAAGGTTCCAGGCTCACCGGGCTGCACGTCCACGGGCTGCTTGAGGCATGTGTGATTTCACCAGCCCGATGTGTTCCCTTGCCCTCAGTGCAGGGCGATCCAGGACTTGAAGTTGTCCTTGGTTTCCAAAGTAAACAGCCTCAGAAGCCCTTTGATTCAGAGGGCAATCAGAAAAGTTTGGGAGATACTAGATACTGCTAGACAAACAACTGGTAGGTCATTAGCTGCCCATTATGGCCCTCTGCTCTCTGCTGATCAAGCCAAGGCTTCGAAATGTCCCAAGCCTCGCAGTACCTGTTGATGTCCCAGATCAAAGCACTGCTGAGTACATTAGGTTCCCTGGGGAGCCATGTACATTTGACCTGCATGGTCTCATGGCCAAATTGTGTTAGGCGAGGAGTACTTGGGTCACGGGGACGAAATGTCCAGACTTAAGGAATAAAACACAACCAGGCTTCAGCTGGGACTAGCAGACCCATCCAAATTGTAATGAAGGACCTCACTCTGCATCGAACTGACAGCATCAGCCCCCTGTGCTTCTGGATCTGACCATGGAGAGATGGCTCACAAAGCACCTAGTGGCTGGGGAGCACAGGGCACTTCTCACTGGCCTCAAATGCCACCACAAAGCAGTGACTTGCACTACACAACACAAATTTTGCTGTTTGAAAGATAACTTGGGCATCATGCTGACAAGAAAATGACATTTGGTGGTGATAGCGGGACCCTCCACCACACTGTCAGCTGCTGCTTTGCTTGAAAGCAGGCTCCTGCAGCCTGGCCAGAGTAGCCAGCAGACTCCAGGCTGGGACAGGACTGTTTAACTTGGCCTTTCTAACCTGGTATGCACAATCTAAGTGCTGGCTGCAGTCCTTTCCTCACACTTCTTGACATCATTTCAAGTACTTTCTTGATGCACACCAGTCTCGAAGCCCTGCTGTGACACCTCCTGGAAGCCCCTGTAAACGTCCCCACGCTACTTTTGAAAAACACAGACTGCACCACTACAAACGAAGCCTGGAAGCATCACAACCATGCACTGGGGGCTGTGGGAGTAGAATCATTTCTTTACCGTGAGTAAACATGTTACACAGCAAATCGGTTCCTTACTCCAGAGCTGGTCCTGGAGAACCTGAGCAGCCCACACCACTGCCAATTCAGTGCAACCCCACCAGGGGCTTTGGCAAAACTTCCTCACTCAGGTACCTGAACCAAAGTGCTCAAAGGGATTTAATTTAAGGCAGAGCGCGGATTTCATGCTTTCCCTCAGGCTCTTCAGATGGAGCTTCTGTCGTTGAAGGCAGGTCCTATTCCCACGGGCAAGAGAGGGAACCAACCCTGGAGGTGCCAGCGCAGCGCTCCCCAGGGACACCAAGCCTGGCATGGGGAAGGTGCTCCCACTGATGCCAGGCAGAGGGAGCTCAGGGAGCTCAGTATCCATGTGAAGGCTCCCAGAGGCTCACGCGGAAGGGGACTAGGGACAGGAGCTGGCAGTCCCTCAGCAAATGCCTGTGGAAATCACCGAGAAGCAGGAGCTGGAAACAGGTTCCCCATCTGGGGCAGGCCAAGAAGCAATTCTGGATCCAGGCACTAGGTCTTGCATGTCTTCCTGAGGGGAATGGAAGAACTGGAGGAGAAATCAAAACTGCAAAGGAAAATGAGAACAGAGATAACATCTGAATGAGAAGACTTTCTCCAACACGTAGCAGAGCATGAAATACAAAATTTGGCAATGCAGGAAGTCTTTCTACTTGATCTGTTTTGTATTGCTATTTCCCAGTCCTTCTGTAAATGCTTTAATTAAGAATGTATTTCTTATATCTAAAGATGTCTTCCTCCAAGCATCCGTTTAAAGATGGTTTGATGCCCTTTTCAGCTTAATTTCACTGATTGCTTCCTTTCAGTATTTGTCTCTTGAGAACTAGTAAGGGCACAATTCACATGCCTTTTGTAGTTGCTGGGTCTTCACTTTCTGGGACAATTGTGTGCATTCACAGTTCTGAGGTGATGAAACACTTTTGACAACACCAGAAAATGGCTCAGAAGTTTCTGCTATTCAAAAATGTAAGAGATATGCTGTATGATTATGCACTCGGGATAATACAGGCAAATGTGGATCTTAAAAGACAATGTCTATGAAAGTGCCACACAGCAACTCCTAGCTGTACATCAGGCAACTTTAAAGTAACATTAAATAAATATTTACACAGATAGTCTTAAGAGCTCTCAATCTGTACTTCCAGTTGCTTCATCCTGGATTTATTTTTGAAATATACTGGAATTATACTTTCTACAGTGCAATTCTCTAGACTCTCAAGTCCAATTCCCCACCATTAGAAATCTCTCTTGTTGAATCAGATGTCTCTGAATAGTCCAAGTCACACGTACAAATTACATCCTGGGTTCTCATCCTTAAATAGTCATGTCCAGTGGACACGCTTTTGGCAATATACTGTAAAATAACCTTTCTTCTTCACTTCAAAAAGCATGTTCCAGCTCTGACACTACTTTGTCCAGATGAAAATCTGAGATATGCCTTTATAATTAAAAAAAAAAAAAAGGATTTGGAGTTTCTTCCATGTTTGGAACCTGTAAACAATTAGACTGACAGGAATTTTCTAGAAAGACATATGTAGTAACAAAAATAATCTTTGTTTAAGACATCCTTTGGAAAGCAACTCATAAATGGACTACTGATTGAAAGTTCTTTTACACTACTGCAGTTCAGGAATTTTAGCTGCAGGCCACATCTGTTTTCTAAATAGGTTTTCTAAATCTTTTACTTTGTAACAGCTGTTGATTACGTAGATATTAATTGCACCATTGAACAATAGTTGTCTCTATTGAACTGCTCAGTAGGTAATTAAAACAGACTGCAGATATGAGAAAGTCCATCTTCAAGTTCTATTCTGCTAGGCATCACCATTCAAAATATTTATCCTTTACTGATATTAACATACTCTTTTTCATATTATAAGTGAAAATTACTTCACAATTACTTGAAAAGTAGTAATTATGTTTTAGAAACAATGCCTAATTTCTGCTTAGATTTGTTTACCTTTGTCTGGAGCCATTTTAATTAAGGAAATGGCACTGGCAGACTGCTGGCAGAGTTCTGAAGTAAAATGAGAAGGCTTGTTTCTGCTGTTATCAACCTCCATTTCACTTCCTAGTATTTCACCATCTCCAGAAGCACATTGTGGAAGTCTTTCAAGGAAAAAAAGGTAGAATTTAATGAATAATAACGTTTTTAAGACAGCAAACAATTTCTACTCCATTTGGTTCCTTCTCTTTTCCAATCAGAAAAATGAATGTATTGTACAGCACTTTCAAATGTAAATACAGGTTACTAAATTACAACACAGGATCATGGAATCATAGAATCGTTTAGGTTGGAAAGGACCTTTAAAGATCATCTAGTACAACCCCTGCCATGGGCAGGGACACTTAATCTGGAAAAACCTTTTATGGATTGAGAATGCAGTCATGCTATGTATCCATTTATGTGCCTTTACTCCTTGGAAGATTAAGTATATTTCGTTTCTTCAGGTCAAAATTGCTGGCTTTGTCTGTATAGCTTTTACAGTGCTGTAAATCTGTTCATTTTAACAACTTCTTGATTTACACTGAAAAAGCCGGGATTCACTTTCCTTCCATCAAATAAGTTGCCGTAGGAACACATTTCATTTTCCAGTGTAAAGATCCCTTTTTGAGATGATACCATAAAGAGTCACAATCTCTTATCTTTCAAGATTAAAAATGATGAGCAGATGAGATAATTTAAACCTCTGTTTTAGTTCATGATGTCACAGAAAGCCAAAACAGCATTTTGGTTTCTCTTCACTTTTTTTCACTGCTTATTCTTCTCAGCTTCTACAAACGTGTACCAACCTCCTTCCAAACAAACCTCAAAAAGTCTCCAAGGCCCCACAAGCTTGGGGGAACAAAAGGAGCCTACTGGCTGCCGAGGAACAAGCACCCGACATAGTACTCATTTTATGATATTGTACAATTATCTAACACGCCATGAGCCTTCCTCTCTTTTTACCCCAAGAGTTAGGCATAGTCATCCATATAACAGGCACTAACTTCTGTGCGTGTCCCCTTGCAAAGAGCCGCCTCTGAATTATCTAGTTGATTAACAATTCAATTAGACTAAGCTTTCAGGTTTTTCCAGCCAAACAGCAGCTGGTCTAACCAAAATAATACTTTTCCCTGTAAACTTTGCCCCACTTATGGCTAAGACATTTTGCATTTGGCCAGCAAACAATTAGTGGTTTCTAGCAATGCTGATAAGGTCTTTTAGCCATTAGTCATCCAGTTGCTTGACATACAAGTCAAGCAGTTGCTTGACATACAAGTTGAATACAGTGACTAGGATTAAGTGAACTGTGTTTCATCACTTTCCTCTTGGTTATCTTATTTACCCAGAGCAATAGGCCCTGAATTGAAGTTGAACTTATCAAGAAAAAAATAATTTCTCATAACTTTTTCTTACTTCTGGTATTAGTGGTACTGACAAACTGTTACCCAATTGTGCTCATTTCTAGATTACTCATATCTTAAAACATTCATATTTCTTTGTTACTGTATTGACTAATCTGCAAGCTACCTCCTCTGTATTATTTAGTACTTCTATAAGGAGACTTCTCAAGTAGTCAATAGTTGTGGCTCAAGTGACTCTCTACTGTAAGCAGATCAATATTTTTCTCTGTGAAGATGATGCTATGTTGTGTCTGGATTAGTTTATTGCAGGTAAGTGCATGCATATGACAAAAAAAGTTGTTAAAGGGACTTGAGTTGGTGAAGTAAAAGTAAGTTAAAAAAGCAAGTAAAAGATAAAACCTCAACTCAGGTTTGATCTCACTTTACTAAGTCACATGGATAGAGTTACATCATATAGTTACATCAAATTAAAGGAATTGGAGATGTGATTCTGGGAGCATCCAACTTCTCGTCACAGTTTGAAACTGATGCTACGTGCTAGTGTTCAACACACACTGCTAGAGGTCTAAGTAAAGTGGGTTTTAGTCAGAAAGCTGCTTTTCCCATCTAAGCAAGAAGTTGGATCTGAAATGTCCTATGCAACATTAATACATTGTTTTGATCGCTTCCATGTTCAAAGTCTTCAAATAAGTGAAATTATAACATTTCTATTGGATGTTTGTAACAGAAATTGTTAATACAGTATTTGGTAGAAAATTACTTGAAGATTTCTATTCATTTCGGTAACAGGAGTAATCCAATGGCTTTCTCAGGTCAAATGATTAGACACACCATTTTTGGTTTTGTCAACTCATTTTTGGTGATGTTTATTGACTGTGGAGGGAATGACCAGGGCAGAATGGCTACCATGCACAGGTGACTCATAGCAAGCTTTTGCTGATGCAGGCAGGGAGGTAACCTCCAGAAACTAAGCTAAGATACTCCTCTCATGACTTCAGCTGCCTCATGGTCTGCGTCAGGCAACAACAGTGGTGGTGTAAAACCATCAGGTGACTCAGCTCAAACAGGATTGTAGAGATGACCCAGATGTCATAATTTTTATGAAAGCAAGACATAAGTTGAAAACGATGATGGATACAACAAGGTGCAAAGTGTGAGGATGGAGGAAGAAAGTAAACCTAGTACAGTGCTACGTGTATTAGCAAATGTAGTTATACTTCAACGTGGTCTCCGTATTCCTCTCCTCAGCTGGAAGGTCACTTAGATGTTTTCTATCTCTGGATGGAAGGAGAGACTGGTTAGTGAATGGCAAGCAGGACTGTGGTGCTGTCAATTACCTTTGGAGTTACAGAATATAATTCTAGTTCCTATGGCTGAAATTTTCCTGGACTTTTTTTTTTTTACTTTTAATGTTTCCTCTTTAAATGATATACTTTAGCATATTCACAACTGAAAGAGCACATACCCAATAACAGCAAACAAGCATGAGTTAATTTAACGAGACAACATATGTCTCATTAATGTGAAACGCATATGCTCTAATTCATCATAGCCACATTAATTGTATCACTATCTTCTTGATGTACAGCTTTATTCTAAAATGTTTTCAGCTATTCACCAGTTTAGTGTAAATAAGTAGGTAAAAGATGGATAAACATTTTGATCTATTTATGGAAGAAATTTCAAGGCAGAAAACATATACAGGAGTTATACAGGCCAGAGACAGTTGTCTCTTCTACTACAGACATAATTTATTATTAATACTTTAACACATACTGGTCTAAGTTCAGACAAAATCTAAAATACCACAATATATCCTCATCCGATGGCATCATCATAAAATTACATGTATCAATTAGTAACATTAATATTGTTAGTAATACAAGGGTAGCATGTATAATGTTATTATACATAATGAGTAAAGTGGGAAATAGAAGTCAATAAAACATATATTTGCACTTCACTTTTTCTGAATTCCTCCATGAAGTGTTCATTTTAAAATCAGTCATCGGTTCACTAGACCCCTCACTTTCTCCGTTACACTGCAGTAATAAAACACAGAGCCAGAAGCAAGCAAACACAAAATTTCCCGTACCTTCAACACAAAGCATGCCTCAAGCACCCCCCATATGTGTACACACACACCACCCTTGTCCCTGCCTGACTGAAGCAAGACTTCAATAAGTAAATGGACAAAAACCTTGTAGTATTCCTTCCCCTATCCCTCAGTAGCTTTTGAACAGGCTATTAATTATCAAAACTTTTTTTTATTTATCATGTTTTTAAAATGTTTCTCTATTTTTTTTTAAATTTTAAAAAATATGTGGCTCTCCACTAATGATTCTCTAGTTTTCTCAGTGATTAAGTACTTCAAAGTAGAGCAGTGGTATCATGAGACAGAAATGTCTCTGATCTCTTCAGTGGACCTCAGTGATGATGAAAGCTGACGTAACAGAGAGCAGCTCACACCAGGTAAAGCCGAGTATCCCAGCATAGAGCTGCTGTGGCAATACCTGCCACAATCGGGGAGCCGAATATTAACCATATAATGAATGCATGCAGAAACCCAGATGCTGGTGGCACAGTGCAATGCAGTGGAGAACAGGAACATTGCTATCAGTGCTCTGTGTGCCAGTTGGCATCATATGAGAAAAACGGTCCCGCTTCTAGGTTGGAATATTGGATGCTATTTCCTCAACAGTCAGTGTGCAGTTTGGTATAGTCAGGATTTTCAACCCCAGGGCTGTTGTCTTGATGTGCCAGAAGAAAGGATTGCCTTTCCCATTGACCAGCATTCCACCAGTCAGTAACCCAAACCAAGTAATACCTGAACATGTCAAGGACAGGATTCTGGACTGAGCCTGGGAAACAAGCAGGATAAAACTTTCCTGGTTCTTCAGAGGGACAAAAATTCAAGGGAAAAGAGATTATCCTCAGTTCTTTTCCTGATTACCATGTCTTAGATGTCACTCCAGCCAACTCAGTGTCTTTCTGAGTAGCAACAATTTCTGCCTAGCCCTGTCTGGGAAGTTCTTTCTTGAGCCACTTTGTGTGCTTTTTCTTGTGGTTTCCTCTGACTTTGAACTCCCTTGAGCATGCTGAGTGATTTCCCCTTCTCTTTCACTTCATGCAGTCTTTGCAAAGCAATTCGTAGCTGAAAACACTCAGATTAGTTCTATCTGTGATACCATGCATACATTCTGATATACTCCATTGTAGCCAGGGAGCAGGACAGAGATAGCTATAATATCTAAGATGTTAAGTTCTTCTGTAATGGCCTATACGTCTTTTGAGTATGGCATATGCTTTTACCCATGCAGAGCTGTATGCATGGGCATGCAACACCTAATTTCACAGCTAGCCCACATGCCTTTGGCCAGTGCTGCCTATCCATTTTGTTTGTCTCTGCTAGTTATTCACCGAAGGAGAACTCTGGACTAAAGAAAGGTAACTTGCTTCAACTCTTCCATAGCCTCCCTCATCCGAAAGGATAAAAATACGAATAACAGTGATAATAAAGGAAATCCTACTGTCTAAAATTTACAACTGACTAGAAAACAAGTGATGTTGAGAAAGCATCAAATGTCAACATCTGATCTTAACAGTTCCAGGTCTGAACACATCTACCTTCCCCCACACATCTGTGCTTCGAAAAGGTAATGTGTAGGGTCTCTGCATTCATAAGCATGACTTCCAAGCAATTTGCTTCACTGTTTCATGCAGTTTGTCCTTGGTCTTCAAGCTCCTCACTAATTTCTTTTGGAATACCATATATTTCAAAAATGGTTATGCAGAATAGGTGTGAGAATATCCTGCCTCAGGACTATGTGTCAGCAAGCATCTCCCCTTTGTCTGAGCCTTCCAATGCATGTTCTTTCAGACCTTTATATGAAAAAGGCCACATAGTATGGTCATCTCTATGCTCTCCTCAAGTTTCCATCAGATTTCTAGGGGTGTGTACCTCACAGCATCTGGAAGGCTGTGAAATTGATCTGTGGGAAAGTTTCCTTTCCTGCAACCCTTCTACTCCACCATGATTTGTTCCATAGATATTGCAGAGAATTACTCTGAGGAACATGAACTACTGGGGTTGAAAGCTCTGCAACGAAAATTTGATGCAACAACTGGCTTGTTGTGGTTCCTAGTGCCAGATTTGTATTAGTTTAGCTGCAGGTGTAGACTAGCAATCACAACAATTGTCACTTGGTGGAGCCAGATTACTCTGCAAATGGAGTATGCCTTATGAGTGGCTTATGAAAACGGTCTCGAAGTCAGGATTTTAAAATAACACATTGAAGAAAGAAAGTCAGGAATCAGGGGACTTAGATCTAAGAGATCAATTTTTTTACAATTTCACCTTTATGCATAGGAGAAGTAAAGGTCTTGCCAGCAGAGGGAACAATTATTACCTTTTGTTAGAATAAGACAGAAGTGTATTAGAGATGCATTTGGTAATTTATGTGCAATGTATAGGATGCAACCAAAAGCTGTCACTTTCTGGTTTTGCACAGTTTAAAGTTCAGATTGTTGATGCTAAACTGTGCTATCTTTTTACTGATTATATGGGGTTTTTTTTAATATCTGCCATTTTTCCCATCTCTCTCTTAATACAAGTGAGAAAGGACCTAATGTATTTACAGTATAAACCACAGAACATCCTAAGAGGAAAAAAGGAGCGGGTGTCAAACTATAAACACCTTCTCTACACTACACTGAGATTAGCAACTCTTTTCCCACAGTATGTTTCTTTATTTTCCTGTCCATATGTTTTGGACATTTAATTAAAGGAGTGTTATTAGTAAAAGCCCCTCTGGCTTCTGATTCTATTTAGTGTAATTGCTGTAACATTGTTCAAGTAACTTGCATCACTCTCTGCCATCTTGATCTTCAATGATGAAGAGTTATTATTGACAGTATATGTGCTTTCTGGCAGTTTTCTATCTTCTCATTACACAGTTTTAATGATTAAATCGCTCCAAACCAGCAAGATAAGGCTAGATGACAGGTTTACTTCTGAGGACATGTCCTGACTGGCATATAAACAAAGTCATGCCAGTTCTTTCCATATTTTTTTGGTCACATCTTACATATTGGGACCAAGATATCAGTTAGCTCCAGTCTACTGTTTTGCTTCAAAGTGTATTGAAGGAGAAGAGAGTTCTTTTTTGGTCAGTGACCCCACATGCCAGAAGAGTTGGGTTGGCTCAGTCTGCAATCTGTTGATGGATATATCTTACATGCAAGATAGAGAACAGAAGGGATGCCAGAGCACTGAGAGGCTGCAGTTTAGTGCCTGTGCCCACCTGGAAGGGCATCTCCTTCCACGACACACTGGATCAGATACTCGTCATGATTTTCCCGTTCTTGAGATATCGGCAAGCCTGACATAGAGTCTGGTCATAACAGATGCTACCCTATAATACAAAAATGTGAGGCAGAACACAACTGCTCGTGTTACAGCTGTGAAGATTTAAAGTTTAAGTACAAAAGCATATTAAGGATTTTATTAAGTTCTACCTAAGATTTCCTAGATAGTTAATTTACCCAATTACTTCTACATAAATACCACTCTTTCAAGGTGGATGAGCACATGATCATAAAAGCAACCCATATGTGATGAAAAATTTAATTTATTACTGTGAGCAGCAACAGAACTTTTATGAATAATTAAAACCTACAGTGTTATCCCTGTCAAGGGAAGCAAATAGATGTGAAAGTTATACAAGAATGTGAAGTACTCATCACATTTTATAGAAAAGCAGAATGAAGTTAGCTATAAAAATCATCAAAGATCAAACAGACTACATGAAATAGAGTGACTTTCCAACTAATAGAAGAACAGCATGGTCTCTCTTAATGCTAGAAGATGGAGTAGGGGCAGGATGAAACTGGATCATTGGTTCTGCATACCTGGAATAGCTGGAAAGAGGCTCTGTGATGGCACAGGTCAGGTAGGAATTAGTATTTTCAACTAGCAAGTTGATGGCTTTATTCCCTCTCATGTGTGGCTAGAGCTGAGGACAGGGTTTGGTCTTTGCCCAGAATGGGAAGAACAGCCCCACAAAAGACCTTGGAGACCAAGAAGGCTCATAATGTTGCAGTTCAGGCCGGAGAGGTCTCCTGTTTGTCCTGGGCCAGTTTGGGTTCCCCCACAATTTTTGGGAAGGTGTGTCTTGGTGGCAGTTTCAGATTAAAGTTTGTTAAAGGAGGAGTTGAGGAACTATGTTTCTGTGTGGTCCCATGGAGATGAACATGGCAGATTGTGGTGCGGGAGCTCCAGACTGTCTCTCTTAGGTGCAGTGGTGGAATGGGGTCAGCGGTGTCAGGCCATGCAGAATTGAGCTTGGGGTTCAGGTGGTGAAGTGCTAGGGCCTGAGCAATAGGCCCTGAATTGAAGTTGACATATGAATGAATCTCACAAGCACGTGAAAGGATTAAGGCTGGCCAGATGCCTCCTACTATGGTCAAGGGCAAGACTGGGTTGGCCTCTGTGTTTACCATCAAGAAGAACTTTTAGCTCCGCTGCTGGCTGCAACCCAGTAGGTGTTGAGCGGTGGGGACACATGGCATACCAGACCTTGATAGGAGGGATAGCCCCCTCTGAGAGCCATCTAGGAGGGGAGGCCAGGCTAAGCATATGCCTAGGAGTAGTGTGGAGGTTGTGGTCCATCCATATGTCAGGGGACTGAGTGAAGTGCTAGGGCCCGAGCAATAGGCCCTGAATTAAAGACAAATGGATGAACCTCACAACCGGATAGTATAGCTGAAAACAGCAAAGGATTTTTCTCTGCTGGGAACTTATCTGTGGGAATGGACACACAGCTATGCTGACAGACAGCCCAAAGGAGACAGAGGTGCCTCCTCCTCTTTAGGTTTCTTCCCAGGCTTGACCAATCTTGGACAGAACCCGATAAGGAGGAAAAATAGCAGGTGTCCCGCTTTTGAAGTTATTTTTGAGGATTGCCTATGCAATCCGAATTGTTTATCCAACAGTATAAAAGCTGGCCCTGCTTGTAGAGAACTTGGGAAAGCTGAGCTGCGGGTGGACGCACCACACAGGGTTTTCCCCCAAGGACCCCACAACTGCTCACTGCAACTAGGATTTCCCAGCAATGGCAGGACAGAACAAGTATACGGGCCAAGGGTAATACTGGTAATGGATTTGATTGCTTATCCTTTTGGAGTCTGTCGTAGTTTGGCCATGTACCTTTGTGGAATGTACCACATACTGCTGGTACACCTCACTGGTATTTGCTGGGGTGGTTTGTGCATGGCCATGGTGATATTTGGGGTATGGTTGGTCTCCCCCTCGATTGCTGAGGTGATCGCCTGGTTCCTTTTCCCTTCTGTTATTGAGTTTGTAGTTAAGGTCGCTTTTCCTTCTGTTATATCACCCGCTGTGAGTGGGTTTCTCTCTTCTGTTACAGGCCATGTAATATAATTTCTGCGCCCCATGGGGATAGATAATAAAAATCTATATCTGCTTATGCATCTGTCGCTCTGGCATTCTTTGTGCTGGGCTGGGTCATTGGCAAAACAGGTGGGTTCATCAAAGGGCAGGTAGATTGGAAATGGTTGTGTGCCCCAGCCTTCAACCTGACTTTGAACTCTTCTAAAAACCTGAAAAGGAATGAAATGTGGTAGCTGCTCCTTTCCCTAACCCTCCTGCTACTCCTGCCCATACTAGTCATCTTAATTAAGTGGGCCAAATGCAAACTTTGTTTGCTGCAGGAAGAGGATGAAGATATTCCTCCTCGTCACTGCATCACCAGATCCTTGCCTCCAGGCTGCGCAAGAATTGAGCAGGAGCTTCTGCTCCTGGAAGCTGGAGCCCTCACCCTGACACATGGCCAATTTCTTGCTGAGGAGTAAGGTGGGCATTGCTGCCCATCACAAACACCAGCCCTCAGACCAGCTCTGAGGGATGTCCAGAGAGAAGGCAGCAAAGACTTCAGCTGTGACAGCTATTTGAGGTCTGTTCCCATCTCTAGAGGGTCTGTCTGGTACTTAGAAGAAAGTAAATGGGCATTTTCTGGCCTTTATGGCATGGTTTCACCACCTTTTTACAAGCTTTAGGAGCCATACAAAGCCTAGTATTCAATGGAGTTCCTCAGCCTGCGAAGTCCTGAACACTTAGCCCAGGGTCTTTGTTTAGTCATAGAATTTTAATTTCCCTCCCTGAAGGGCAAAACAGGCTTTTTAGCTGGACCACCTCACCTGTCTTTTCTTTTTTTTCTTTGAAAAATTGGTCCAATGTCCTCTTTTCTGAACATTTATCATTCTCACTGCCCTCAAGTCAATATGTAGCATTTCCCAATCAGTGAATCCTCTTTAAACTGAGCATTCAGGATTCCTGTGGTGTAGAAGTTTCCTGGTTTTCACTTTAGTCTCTAAGTGCTTTTTGCTACTGATCTGGGCAAAGCTCCTCTATTTAAACTACAATCTCCCTAGCAAAACTTGTGAAATCAAATTATTGCGGAGAGAAGGCAGAAGGGTAAATCTAAGTAGGTAATTTGTAAATCCTGTTCATCATATAGTCTGACAAGTTCCTTGTCCTGAGGTTTGCTGTGGTTTAAATCAGCTGGCTATTTCTTCTATAGTTTAGATTAGCTGGATATTTCTTCTTTCTGTGACTTCTGCAGTTTTGGCAAAGTACTTCGGGAAAGAAAAGCTTTCAATTGCTCTCTTTCCTATAGTTATTTTATCAGGAATGTCAGAGATGCTTTCTAGCTGCACATGGTGTGGGTGCTTATGTGTCCCCGGTCTGCTGCACAGGCTGGGGTCATTGGACTTTGGCTCCTTTGACAGTTTCTGGCATTGTGTGAAGAGCCAGATGATAAGAAATGAGAGAGGCAGTCTAGCTAGGGAGATGGTTATCAACAAGCTTCATAAGATCCTACTGTTGTACTTCCAACACCAGGTGCTGCGTTGTTCTAGCTGAAGGTGTTTGCTTCCCCATTTTCATGGCCATGCTACAGTCCCAGGATAAACTTGGAGAAGAATGTCTGAGCTGCAGACTTAGAAAAGTTGCTGGAAAGAAGAACGATTGTACAAAACATCTCATTTAGCTGGAACACCAGCTTTCTTTCTAACCCAGTTTGAAACACAATCTTCCAAGCAGCCTAAAGTGCAATCACAAATGAAGATCCAAAGGAAACAACTGCCTGAGCTTCTTGGTGCACTTTGCCCAGATTCCTCAAAGGGACAAGCTCAGACTGTCTGCAGGACCCAGTTACAAAGTGTGTAATTGGCATTTGTATTGTGAATATGATAAGATTTTCAGGCAGCAAAAATTCCCACCTACCGCACCCATGTCCACACCAGTAGTGTGCTGCAAGAAACATTGAATGGTTCAAAAAAGTCTGTGCAGGATTAGGCTAAAATCACTCTGATCCTTACAGAAGCTCTGACAGCAATCCTGGTGCCATACGACTCACAGCCAGTCTGTATTTCTCAGCAGAGAAATTTTAGATGATAAATGGCTCCCTGCATCTATTCATCGTGTGTCTGTCACAAAAGCTACCACTTACTGCCTAGATGCACAATCAACATTCTCATCATAATGCACCATCCTTTCCACGTGGGAAGAGTCCTGACATTTGAAATAACTGAGGGGCAAACACTCTGGCCTGCTTTATAGCTGGCATGGTCTGACCAGGCACCCAGCATGCTAGGCATGTATTATAGGCTGCTGTCACAAAATCAGGGCTCAGTAAACACCACTTTATTTTCTATCTTCATCTGTGACCGTGCATTGGGCTAGTTGGAACATGATTTTTCAAACTGGGTTAGTTAGCAAGTTGGCTTTCCAACCAAATGAAATGTTTTGTAAAACCCAGTTCTTTTGGATTTTTGACCCCTTACACAGGTTCTTTGCAGAGGGGCTGGGTGGTATGGAGTGCTGTGACTTAAAGCAGCAGCAGTCTCTGCTCAGGTGCACATCATGGCTGGGAAACACTTTTCCATCATGAATCACCGGCAGGGATCACAGGCAGCCTCCAGTTGCTATTGTTTTGTTTGTTTTTCCAGATGGGGTCATTTTCAGTCTTCTATAGCCCTTTTTAAAAAGAGATTGTTTTATGTGCTTGACTTTTCATCCTATTTGAGCATCTTTGTATACAAAACTGCGTGTTTCTTCTCATCACCGTATTTACCCACAGAAATTACCATCTTTGAAATACCAGAGTAAGGCCAGATTTGTGTCTTCACACATTTTGCCAGTGTCTTACTTCCTCAGTGGCTCTACTGATGGCAAGGGGACTCTCTGTGGAGGCAAGGATGACAGGCTTGGAGGCAGGAACCATGAAGCAAGAGGCAACACAAATGCCCTTGGGCCCATGCCTGCTGTCCAGGCAATGCAGACCTCACCACGCACAGGCAATACAAGCGTCACTTCTTCACCTACACTTGACACAACTCTTGTCCCAGTCCACAGACCTGCATAATTCAATATGCTTTGAGGTGAATGATGCCAAGGTTGTACCACTGTTCTTCCCTGCTAGCACTTTAGAAACCCATTTTCTGAGTGCAAATAACCACCACAGCCAGGCTGAGATGTATCTCTGGTCCTTAGGCCTTTACTGGTTTCATTCAGTCAGCACAGCCAAGTAGAGGTGACGGGGGAAAAGTCATGCTCTTTTTAAAATGTAGCTTAAAATGGGACCTAGCTCATGAGTGTAAACTGGCTCGAATCACAGGCAGAATCTCCACACAGCTGTTTGTGCTTCTTCAGTGAAGTTTAACCCATGGACAAAATTCAACACACTCAACTTTGCCAAAGATAAGTTCTTGCTGTCATGGGTAGGCCCAGTTCCAGGGGTAAAGGTTTAGCAAGACTCAGCCTTTAAATCTTTCCCTGTATTTGTTGTGCTTTGCAAAACTGGTGAAAAAGGCCAAAGTTCTCTCATTGACAAATACATCACTTCTCAATGCCGTTAAGCCCACTTCAGAAAAATAATAGATGTTTCACTCAGAAAGGTCTTCACTGAAATGAGTTATGGGGATGGCTGACTCTTATGTGCAAATACGATACTTTTCTACAGTCATTTGATTTCTGAAGAGTTTTTAGGCCTGAACCTAACCCCACAATCACCAGTTAAGTCAGCTCTTTAAACTAGATAAACCTTAACCTATGACTCAACTCCCTGTTTACTTGTTGCAGGCTGTAGTTTTAATCTGTTACTTACCATATTTGCACTTAAAAATAGTTAAAATGCTGATGCTCCAGTGCAGAAGCAGAAGGACATATTTCTGTACTAGATAAGGCATTTTATACACAGATTTACACAGAGAAGGGAAATGGGGATCTTTTTTTTTCAACCTTTCCTTTCAAGAGGGGGAATATTGAGATCAGTTTTCGGTTTGGGGTATTATTATTAGTTTTCAGTTACTTTGCATTATACAAAAATTATTCCTGTCACCCTACATCCAGTGGGCCTGAAGTGACAGAGGAAAAATATGGGAAAATTCAGTACAAACTACTCAGTACCCAATTCAGGGATGTGATGGAAGCAGAGGGAAGGCAACAAGCAGATTTCTTAATACAATAATATTACATCAACTTCTAAAATTAGGGCCAAGTAAATTAAAGCTCAGAATATGCTCTTATGTTCAGTGCTAGATCAACTCGATTCTGGTCCAAGAATAATGCAGTCCTGAGCTATCTCACAGCTTGCAACAGCAAAGTAGAGTGAGGTTTTCATAACTGATGCTTAACTCATGCCATAGGAAAAATCTGCTCCTTCTCACAAAGAACGTAAGTTTTTTCAGTACTTCTAGAGGGATGGTCTCCATTCTATGGAGAGCACTGGCATCCACCCAGAATAGCCCTCCTTCTTGCAAGACCTTGGTACCTGACCTCTGATCCAAGGGCAGGGGCTGCTACCACATGCTGAGAAAGAAAATGGCCAGGAGTCAGTGTCTGCATATGTGAGACGTGTAGGAGTGAAGGCCAAATGGTCAATGCAGACAAGTGTTCCCTCTTATTGCTAAACCTCTCTACTTAAAATATACACCGAGCAGAAGGAGGGTTTCATCTGCAGCAGACACAAAATGCCAATAGCTGAGAGGAGCTTACTTGACTTTGCAGAAGTCAAACATCTTGACTCTGAGGAATTCAAACATCTCGACTCTGAGGAAGTCAAATATCTCCTAGGTCTCTTCTGAAATCTGTAAAAAGGGAAAAAAAAAATCTTGTGTAATTTGTTGATGAAAATGAAAATGAAAATATTATTAGGATCAGCTTCGTTGAGCTGGGGAGGGAAATACGTGCAACATAACAGCTCATGAAAATATTTCTGGTTAAAATCCTTGTTGTTATCTGCTTTTCCATCATAAAAAAGAAATGGAGATTGTGAGCTTTGTTTTGAAGTTGAAACACTGTCATCACCCCTAGCTCAGAAAAAAACGTGTGGGAAAAACAGCGTGTAGGTGCGTTCAACTGTCTGAAGTCAAGGCTCGAGGCAAATCAGATTGGCACAGCTAGAAATGTGACAAAGTATAATTAACATTGGATGATTACTTAATTTCACTATTAATTTTTTAAACAGAACTTTAAATAAAAATGAAATTAGAAGGACTCTCACACCTTGTGACCCTAGTGGTCTCTGTGCACCCCTTCCACCCTGGGTTCAGACCCACAGCGAAGCCCTGGTGCCACTGCCAGAGCACACCCATAAAGGTTCCAGGCTCACCGGGCTGCACGTCCACGGCTGCTCGAGGCATGTGTGATTTCGCCATGCATATTCCCAGCCCGATGTGTTCCCTTGCCTTCAGTGCAGGGTAACCCGTGACTTGAAGTTGTTCTTGAAGTAAACAGACAGCCCCAGAATCCCTTTGATTCAAAGGACAATCAGCACCTATTTTTCAGCATAGGGTTTTGCTGCTATAGACTGGAAATGGATCAGCCCAGTTTGGGGTTCAGCCCTGTGCTGAGTGCAGAGTTGTGCAAACACACAGTCTGCAGGGAGCTCAAGCCCCTCTCATTCTGGCCAGAACATCTTCTCCTGCTTACTCTCATTTGTCCCTTGGGTTTTGCTAACAATATTCACAACTTGCTAACTCTGGTGACAGGGTACTGCTGAGGAGAACAGACAAGTGAATGCCCAGTTTTTATAACAACCAGATGTCCATTTTAATACTACAGGCTCCCAACAAAGCATACTGTCCTCCTGAGCTTTGCACACAGGCTTTGGAGGGAGCAGATCTGTTGTCACCAACCATTTCCTCAAGGTGGACCTTTGTGACCAGCTCTGTAGTTCTTGACCTGTTGAGTAGAAATCATTTCTGGTGACCCTCATCCCATCTCTGGTGTCAGCAGGACTTCCAAGGAAGGCTCATGCCTCTGGAGTACATTTCTTTTGCACGCATGCTGCATTGAAATGCACAGCTGATGTCAGGACATGCCCTCACATGGCATGTATGGCAGCTGAGGGACTGTTTGTCCTTCTGTGCTGCAAAGGCAGCACAGAAGTACAGGAAGTACAGGAAAATGGTTTGGGTTGCCAGGCAGAGAAAAGCATTCCCTCTGAGAGTTGCAGGCTGCCACGTCCCCTGAAAAGCATCAGATGGACACCAGCTTGGTGGGCTCTCCAGGACTACCTGGTAGAGACTCTACCTGGGTGCCTCTTGTCAGATGCTCTCTCACCACCTTGCAAGACAGGTGGTGACCTGGCACTGGGAGAGATACCCTCCCCTCCTGCCATGATTTAACTCTGGAAGAAGACAGTGTTTAGAACAGAGATGATCTGCACATGATAGGTAAAGCAGTTGCTGACTGAATGGAAAAGCACCTTGTTCACTGTCCAGGCAGTCACAAAGATGGGCTTCCCCACTGAGGGACCTGGTTGTGCCAGAGCAGAGCGTGCTCACCTGCTCCATCCCATGGTGGAGCCCCAGGGCTAGACCGAGGAGTGCGGACACAGAGAGCAAAGAGCTCACTTTGAGAAGAAGGAGAGGCCATCAGCTATGGTGTGTGCTCTGGAACTCAGGAGACCAAGGCATCCTCCTTGCCCCACCACTTTTTTCCAGTACTAAGTTAGACTCCCTGAGGATAGCGGGAAGTGCTTAACCATGAGCCGTAGCTCTCAGCACCATGGCAAAGCCCATTGCTCCTCTCCTTGTGCTCAGTTTCTTCTGAAAACTTTTGGACACTGGCTACTTCCCCACCTCAGATGTCTAGCAGGAAGGTGTCTATGAATTTTATTTGTCATCCTTAGACACTGTCTTGGAGTTGGTGGCCCTTTCCCTATTTCTGCTCTTCTAGCAACAGCAGCTTGGACACCCGTGTTCAGCCACTCCTACTGCAGCTTGGGATCTCAGCCTTCATGCCTGGCTGGGAATAAGTCAGCCAGTCCCTGTCAGCTATTGCTAGCCAAACCGCTGGCGGGCACGGCTGCTCAGCAAGGTGTCACACAACAGTTAGTAGCTGCTCACTGTGTCCCTCTGCTCTGTGTTTGGTCGAGCAGCTCGAGTCTGGCATTTCCTTCCCACAGGCACATCCTGGCTTTTTTTGGACTTGCAGCAGAATCACGACCTCAGTCAGCATGAGTCAGTACTGCACCGCCGAGGCCTGGGCTATATGACTTCATAGCAACCCTGAATCTGCCAGGAGAAGGTTAAAGCTTTTGGGTGCTGTGGCAGCTTCGCCAGCATACCTCTTGGAGTGGCTCACCATCTCTTACACGCCTCACAACCCCAGCTCCTCAAGGCACACACAGAGAAAATGGCCCAATTCTTACTGACTGGCACAGCACAGACAAATGCAGGTCGTGTCCTGCTCTCTGGAGTCACGCTAGAGTATGTCAGCTGCATCTGTACAGACACCAGTGTGTTGGTTTAGTAAGAGCTGCGGGGTAGCCGAGCCGCGCGGCCGGCCGCTTCTCCCCGCCCCCTCCTCTCTGCTGCAGGCTGCAGACAGGGAAGAAAGAAAAAGTTTTAAAAGTGCCTTTTTGAGTTGAGATAAGGAAGGTTTAATATATATACATATATAAAAGAAAGTAACATATAATGGGCACTTTGCAGTTAACAAGAACAATATTAACAGTAAGAAAAGAGCGGTAAAAAAAAAAACAATACCAGAGAACAACAGCGAGGGACCGAACCCAAACGAAGTCCAAAGCAAACTGAGCTCCAACTGAACCGCCCCCAACGGAACCGGCCCCTCCCCGGAGCTGGCCCCGGGGCATGACGTCAGCATGGTATAGAATTACCTGGCTCCACACAAAATTAACCCTGTCCTGGCCAACCCAGGACAACGAGCAAAAGAGCAAAGGTACATGTGGTGCCTTGGGGAGCTCAGCAGCATGTTTGCCCTGCACAGCCTCATGGCCAAAGCGTGTTTGGGAGACTTGGGTCACAGGGGGGAAAATGTCCAAACTTAGGGAAAAAAACCCACAACCAGGCTTCAGCAGGGACTAGCAGAGTCATCTAGAGTGTAATGAAGGACTTCACTCTTTGCACTAAAGTGGCAGCATCAGCCTGCTGTGCCTCTGGATCTGACCTTGGAGAGACAGCTTGCAAAGCACCTGGTGGCTGGGAAGCACATGTTGCTTCCCACTGGCCTCAAATCATAGAATCATAGAATGGTTTGGGTTGGAAGGGATCTTAGAAATCACCTAGTTCCACCCCCCCCCGCCATGGGCAAGGACACCTTCCCCTAGGAGTGGTTGCCACCACAGAGCAATGACTTGTACTTCCAGCACCAACTTTGCCACTGGGCAAACTTTGCAACTGGGGCATCATGCAGACAAAAAATGGACACTTGGCAGTGGTAGCAGGACCCTCCAGCAAACTGTCAGCCACTGCTTTGCCTGAAAGCAGGCACCTGCAGCCTGGCCAGAGTAGCCCTCGTGGTCAGCAGAGTCCAGGCTGGGACAGGACCGTTTAACTTGGCCTTTCTAACCTGGTATGCACAACCCAGGTGCTGACTGTAGTCCTTTCCTCGTTCTTCTCACCATCCATCTCAAGTGCCTTCTTGCTGCACACTGGTCTCACAGCTCTGCTGTGACACCTCCTGGAAGTCCCTGCAAACATCTCCACCACTGTCAGACAGCAGGCTGCCAAGGCTGTCCAGCTTGTTTCTTAGGCAAGAGGAACATAGCATTGAAAGGGCAAGACTGACACGAGCTACAGGACATCCAAGCCATGCAATCTGGCCATGAAGGGTTAAAGGCCTATAGCTCCTTCCAGCAGCACACTTTGTCACCCTTCAGCCCACAGGAACTTACCAGCTGGCTCAAGGACTGCTCCTGCCGTGGGTAGATCTGCAGAAGAGATTTAGTTTGGACTGCCCTATTTTTCCTGGTGTATGAGTTGGAGGAAGGCTGTCAAGGCAGCACAGAGGCACGAGCCATGCCAGGAAGGAGACAGTAGATCCCTCCAGACATGGGCACAGGGTCAGTCTGCTCTGTTGACTGGCTTGTTGGCACCATCTTCCTTGTTGTGGAGGTGGGTGCTGGGGTGGAGAGATGCAGGATCAGATCCTGCTCAGCCCCTCACACTTCAAGGTTTGCATCCAGTACTAAGGTTCAAGCTCTCCACCAGGAGACACAGGCAACTCAGAGCAAGGCTTGATGCAGGAGAGGGCAGGCAGCCCATACTCTCACTGGGGACAGCACAGGTGCTGTGGCCCAGCTGGGCTCTCCAGCCTGGAGCAATCTCTCCTGTAAATGGTTCTGAAAAGGAGAGCATGAAGAAGGGCCCAAAAAGGCTAGCAGAAGGTTGTAGCTTCTCATCTGCAGACACCAGTGGTGGGAGCACAGGAGACTTCTGCTAAGAGATGGGGAGAAGTGGCAAAGACTGCTGTGTTAGAGGCTGCCCTGATAAACTGCATGTGCCCAGCCTGAGGAGTGTCAGGGGATGAGTGAGGGGAGCTCCAAGGCAAGCCCTTTACCTGCTGTTGGCAGAGGGCAATGAAGGAAGGAAAAGGGAGACACTGGCAGCTGATGCCTGTCAGACTCCTCTGAGTCTTTGAAGAGGACAGTTTTTCCTGCCCAGAAGTAAAGGAACTCCTGGCAACACAAGTGTATTGAGTTAGACGTTCCTAGCACCCCTCTGACTCAGTCCTCTGGGATGTTCATGGGTTTGCATTTTGCAGGCTCTCCGTTGCTCACATTCACCGATTCTTGACTCGCTTTGCCAAGATGGGCTGGTTTTAAATTGTGGGTTACTTCGTGTCATACTCACCATACTCACCAAACATATTCTTGTGCCTTTTGTGAACACAACCAACAGTACCTGTGATCTCTCCTACACTTCACAGGAGCAAGGAACATCTTCAACATGACCACAGCCTGGCTCTCACCTTTTGTCATTATGTACAGCTCTGACTTCAGGGGGCACAAGGTTTAGCCTCTCAAACCAATCATTTCCAGCTTTGTTTTAGAAAGTTGTTTACATGGGCACTTAACACACTTCACTCTTCAGCAAGTAAGGGTCTGTAATTAACTACTGTGAAAGCAGATTATATTTGACCCTTCAGAATCTCTCTGTATCTTCCTTACAGTTTTGACAGCACTGCTCATTAGTCATAGGTTATCACAGTTATCACAGCTGCTCTCTCACACCACAGTAAGCACCAATCCAAGGTGCAAGGTTTTCTCACGTTACTTTGCCTTTTCCCAAACATGGACCCTTTTTTTGATCTTTTGGTCCTCCCTTCCCTTCCCTTCCCTTCCCTTCCCTTCCCTTCCCTTCCCTTCCCTTCCCTTCCCTTCC
>VZZY01005938.1:63609-119918 GCA_013400335.1 Eurystomus gularis
CTCCCTTCCCTTCCCTTCCCTTCCCTTCCCTTCCCCCTCCCTCTCTCCCCCTTTCCAAACTTCGTGATTTCCCAAGACACCACAAGGCCAGGATGCCCTAAGAGCCTTTATTCTCCCCTTGCAACCTCTGACTCAGGATGCCACAAATCTCTCAGTATTCCTTGACCTCAGAAGTCTCAAAGCTCTCATAAATGATTCAAAGGGGCTTCCTTATTTTTTTATCACCTCTTCTTGACATCTCCTCCTAGACCCTAGCAAAAGGTTTTTCTGGTGCATCTTTTTGTGCCTACCAGCTTGAGTCAGTACCTGCAGTGTCAGTGTTCCCCCAAGACACAGGCATGAGAGAGGAAAGATGTTCTGTGATCCAGTCTAGAAAGGAATCTTCTCTACCTGGTAAACTACAAAGGAGTAGCGCAATATGATAAATGGAGTGCAGAGCGTTCGGTACTTATCCTTTACTCATTTCAGAAGCGGTGTATCTGCAGTCACTCTTAGTACGAACGTGCGTCATTTTGAAATCGTTGATGCTCATTGGCAATACCACACAGCACACGTGACCACGAGGATGACATACGGCTGTTTAAACTCCTCACACTGAGAAAGTCCTTCAGATGTGGCTCAGTTTTCAAGGGCAGAAAACCCTCACGCACTGTCACTAAGGAAGGACAAACAAAGCCACACATTCGACAGCAGGCTCAGGATGTACAAGATCAAGTGAGAACACGCTCCTCCTGGCAGTGCCAGCGCTCGGGGGAAAACTGACCATCTTTTTATCTCCTGCTATGCAGTGATAAACATGCACTGAAAGAAATATATGTGGCTGCAAGAACACTGCTCCTCTCCACAGACCTCTCATTACTTTTGAAAAACACAGACTGCACCACTACAAACGAAGCCTGGAAGCATCACAACCATGCTCTGGGGGCTGTGGGAGTAGAATCATTTCTTTACCATGAGTAAACATGTTGTTACACAGCAAATCAGTTCCTTACTCCAGAGCTGGTCCTGGAGAACCTGAGCTGCCCACACCACTGCCAATTCGGTGCAACCCCACCAGGGGCTTTGGAAAACTTCCTCACTCAGGTACCTGAACCAAAGTGCTCAAAGGGATTTAATTTAAGGCAGAGCGCGGATTTCATGCTTTCCCTCAGGCTCTTCAGATGGAGCTTCTGTCGTTGAAGGCAGGTCCTATTCCCACGGGCAAGAGAGGGAACCAACCCTGGAGGTGCCAGCACAGCGCTCCCCAGGGACACCAAGCCTGGCATGGGGAAGGTGCTCCCACTGATGCCAGGCAGAGGGAGCTCAGGGAGCTCAGTATCCATGTGAAGGCTCCCAGAGGCTCACGCGGAAGGGGACTAGGGACAGGAGCTGGCAGTCCCTCAGCAAATGCCTGTGGAAATCACCGAGAAGCAAGAGCCTGAAACAGGTTCCCCATCTGGGGCAGGCCAAGAAGCGATTCTGGATCCAGGCACTAGGTCTTGCATGTCTTCCTGAGGGGAATGGAAGAACTGGAGGAGAAATCAAAACTGCAAAGGAAAATGAGAACAGAGATAACATCTGAATGAGAAGGTCTTCTCTGACAGGTAGGAGACTGAGGTATGGAAAGTGTGAAGAGACAGAAAGCCTATTGCTCCTGTCACACCATCCCCACCTGGACTGGGAATGGAGCAGGAAAGAAAGGGTGTTCCTGCAAAAAATGCAACTGAGGGAGCCATAAATCAAGAGCCAGTTCACTGGAGTGAATTAAGTCTGGCTGTTGTGAACAGTGGGGAAGTGAAAACCTTCGGCTGGACGCCCGAGGCAGGGGAGGAGAGGAGAGAAGACAGGGGGTAGGTGATGAAAGGCATGCAGGAAGATAGAAATGTGAACAGGTTAAAGCTGGTACAACATAGTGCTCTAGGTCATTTTCCCATTCCAGCAGCGTGAAAATATGCGACAGAGCTGACGAGAAAGTCTGAAATTCGGAGAAGGAGACACCAGGACCACTTTTCAGTTATAAGCTTTTTCTTTTTTAGAATTCAAGCTTACACAGTTATCTATGCCCACTATATTCATAATTACATTTTAATATCTGCATACAAAAGCTATGTAAAAATTATTTTCTTCCCCCAAATATACAAATTTTCTCTTTAGATAGTTTAAAACATTTGTGATCACAGATTTTTTTAATATATTTTAGGCTGAAAAAATATTACCCATCTAGCATAACTCTTAACACTGTTTGCAAAAAAATACATCATCCAAGGTACTTTGTTTTTTACCGTATGGTGTAATGTTTGCCTCACCCTCAGGGCATGAAACCGATATAAAAAAATAAACCAAATAAGCAAAACCCACAAACCTCATAGACAAAGTAAGAAGTCCTCCCAACCAACTTCACAGAAACACATGAACAACCCAAACCACCCTTCTGTTCAAAAAAATTATGACTAATTTGATGTATTTATGAGCAAACTAAAACTGCTGAGTGCTAAGGAAGTAGGAAAGGAGAAAAAGAAATTACAGTATGTCAGCTAGTTCATGCCCTGATACTATCTTTACCAACACTAAATGTGTAATTAAATAAAGTGTCTTTTAATGTTTTACATTGTGCTCAGTAATTTACATAAATTTAATCTACACCCGGGTGCTGATGTAGATTTACATTTGATTGTCTTGTGCATAAACAAGGTTAGCTTTTAAAGAAGGTAAACTGTGCAATGGACAGTCACAAACATCTTATTACCTGCACAATATTGCTTTTTGAAGGCGACATCAGTCAATGTGGATACACACAAATAATGCATACTCTTTGCATTTGCTAACATCTATACGACACACTAAAACTTTGTGATAAGGCCAAACCTTTTTTTTTTTGTTTGTTTTTAATTTTAAAGCAAAAATATACCATAGTAAAAAAATGTGCTCACACCGTTTTGAGTCTTTAAGTGGAAAATAAATCTCTATCACACTAGAATAAAATTCTCTCTATAAAATTTAAATACGGATCACTTCATCGCTATATCAAAAGGAAACGTCTGGCAATCATTTCCAGATGATCACAATAACAAGACACGTTAAGAGGTCCTGTCGCCTCTTCCTTCGTGAAAAGGTAAATGCTGAACACTTTCAATTGCTCTCACAGTGAGAGGAGAGGAATACGTTCCTTGGTTGTGGATTTTGATTCTGTCAATGAAAAAGGTTTAGCCTTAGGAATGTTGGCTACATCTCAAAACCATAAGACTGATTTTTATAATTTATGATTCATGCAGCAAGAAGTCAATATGACACATACAGGTCAGAGTTCCATAGCATAAAAATACATCACTAGCAATGACATGCTCCGCTTGTGATCAACAGCCCTGTCTTGGCAGATTTCTGATATAAATGGTCTTTCTGGACAGTTTTTTCCTCTTTCTGATGCCTGCCTCTGAAGAAGCAAGCAATCTGCTCAAGGATGACTTTGGACCTTGGAGGTCTAAATCTAACGTCTACATTTTGGCAGAATGTAAACAAAAATAATTATCACACACTATATATGTCATTATAAATATCATAACTTAACTGAGATTACATATGAAATGAGTATCTAAATGCACGTGTTACTCAGGGCAAAACCATGAATGGTGACAATCAGGTTTGACAGGAATAATCTTCTATGTAAGACCCACACATAGACCACAAAGCAAACATGAGAGTTACGTGGCACCACCAGAAACGAGACTCTGCGCTGCACTGGGAGTGCACATTTGTTTTGTCACTCAGAAGGCCAGTTACTACAAAGGGTGCTGACTGCAGTACTGACATCTGCCACTCAGATGGTCAACCCAGTGTCTCAATCCTACAATGGTTTGAGACCACTGATATTTAAAAGTGGGTATGTCTTTGTAGAACTAAGGTCAGTCCACTGGTAAAAGTCTGCAAGGGCATCCTCATGTGATCCAGTTTTGCTCTCATGATCACATAAATCAGGAGTCATACTGAGGGAGTCAACAAAGTCACACAAAGTAAGACTGGTAGGAGATCAGAGGCCATTAGGTGTCGGTACATCAAATCTGTCAAACTAAGAGCTCGGCCTTAGTTTTTAACAGAGGAATACTACTAATCCCCCTTAGTTAATCAGTGCTGGCTTCAACTTAATCAAAAAAGCTAGAAAAGTATGTTGACATCATGTCCTTTCTGCTTAGAGCACTCCTGAACCTGTCAAACTTGGATGCCAGATTTTAGGCACTTCAGCCCATCTGCAATCACCTCAGAAAGGAGGCCTGATTTTCTGAACCCTCCAAACTGCCTCAGCATCTTGGGAAGTCTGGCCATTAGCTTAAATGCCTCAGTGCAGCTTACGTGCCTGAATTCAGACATCCACTTATGCAGGCGAAAAGACACGCGCATTTCTCTGTTCTTTGCAAGCCACTGTGGGTATAGATGCAAGTAACAGATCAGCTGGTTTTCTGCGTTCCCTATATGCTGTCAGTTCCCTACCAAGCATCCTCCAAATCAGATATCAAGCACCCCTCACTGACTACGGATGCTGCTCATCTGAGATTCTATACGAGTACATGTGAGTTCATCACACTGTCTGGTCTCTTGTTCCAAAAAGCTGGCAAGTTTCTAACTCCTTGTCTGTCCCCAAGACACAGGGCTCTACAAGAAATCTGGATAGAGACTGATGTTTTTAACACTTATGCTTCGAGATAAAGCAAACACAGGCCACAACTGAGGTTCTTCAACTTCAGCAAACATCTAAGAACAAATTTCCAATGGTATGTCTTCCTTGTTACCTGCAAAAAAACCCCTAAAAACACCATTGTGTTTTATGTTCTCACAAAATCATGGGTACAAACCTCTAAGTGATAACATGAGTGCTCACAACTCATCACAGGTGCGTATGGTATCAAAGAACAGGGAGAACAAAATTCCATATCCCTGAAAACATAGCCAATAGCACTCCAAATGCTTTACCGATGTAGGGAAAGAGGGGTGGAAAGCATTTAACCCCTGACAAACAAATACTATGTTCCACCTACACGTTAAGATTTCCTGAGTATCATGTTTTCATGTGGGGATAAACACGTAACATACGAGTTCAGATACAGGCCATGAGTTTTGAAAGTCAACACATCCACCCTACGAATGCCCACTGACTTGCCAGGCAAATGTGTCAATAAATAGCAGAGAAAGAAACTGGTACAAATGAACGCACAACACGAAAGAACGTGGGGCTTGAGGAAGTGCAAAATACATGAACTAAGTCTCTGGTTACCAGGAAGAACAGAAGGATGCTTTCGATGTATCATACAAATTCAGAGAATGGGTTAATGTCAAGTTTATTACACCCAGGGACAACACCCCAGAATGGAGATGGATGACAGAGAGGAACCTCTACCTATAATGCCCTCATCACCGGCCTCCAAACATTCCAGGACTGTGAGTACTGGCTTGCAGATTTCGGCAGCAGGACATCCTGTCACTGCGCAGTTTGGTTCCTGCTAGTGCAGTTTAGTGGAAATAAATTAAAGGGATCAAGAGAGAACCCAGCCAGCCGAACACATACAGCCACCAAGGAGGGAGAACCTAGCTGATCAACACACATAAACACACACACGCACTGGAAAGGGTGAGAGACGGTGAGAGAGAAGGTAAAAACATGGAAATATGTTTAAGACATCTGCTGAAGATTTGTAATTATATATATATAAAACAAAAGATTACTGCCAAGCAACACTACTTGTATTACTGAGATAAAGCTGTACAGTCTTGAGTGTCATTAATAACACAGTTGGTTTCTGTCCCATCTGAAGGTCACCCCATATGTTTTGTTCTCCTTGTCCTCATTCTGTGAGCATTCATATCCTCAAATAACTCTGATGAAAGCCTGCTATCCTGACAGAGCCTTCTCCCTCAGAGTGACAAATTTTCCACGTACCTCAGAAAAAGCAGACCTCTCCACCCTCAGGAAAAGCACCTCAGAGGATCAAATTCCCTTCCTAACTCCAACAGACCTTCCAGTGAAGTTAACTGGAGTTCAAATGTAGTAAGAACTGAAGGATCTTACTTCCTTATACACATGGAAAAAAAGAATTAGTCTGTCCCTTCTAACACCCCGCATTATTATAAGTGCTTGATTTATGGGGCACAGTTAAACTGTATCTGCTGCAACAATCCTCAGATAATGATGGGATCATGATGATGGTGAAGATCCTAGATCATAATGGTGACTGTTACAATAGAAACAACCATGAAGACTAGAAATTTCATCTCATTAACTGGTCACTTGTGCTCTGCACAATGAGGTAATACTAGACAGGATTGCCAGGGTCAAATTAACAATAGCTGTTTTAACTTGGAGGCCAAGTTGTTTTCTGCCACTTCAATTTCTCTCCCATATTTTCCAAGCAATGATGTGTGTGAGCTGGTGACCACGTAAGTGCTGGTGAATGGGATTAGTCTGTTTGTATTTTCACTGTTAAGCTGTCAAAGCATTCACATCAAAGGACTGAAGAACAAATTGCAATAGTCACAAGTACCCGCATTAAAGGGATGTTTTCATCCATGTGTATACAACTGCCCCCCAGCAACGCCCAAAAGAAAACCCAAACAAAAACCCAACCCCGCCTCAAGAAACAGAAGAGCACAACAGAAGAAGAAGAACAAACAGAGGTGAGAAGAGCTGGGCAACGGGATGAAATGACAGCCAGTAGTGCGACAGGGGTGTGGAGAACTGCTCCAGTCTCTAATCCTCAAACACTTCCAGGAACAACGGAGGGAAGAGTTCTGTGGGGCACTCCACCTTCATGTGCAGGAAGCGGCTGGCATGGCAGGCTCCGATCATTCGCAGGTCTGTCACTTTCATCAGCAGTTTTGGCCAAAAGTGTGCAACATGGTGTTTTCTGTAATTAATGTAGTGTTCGAACGCCAGGAGGAAGCCCTCTTGACACTTTTCTATCCTCTCGACGCAAACAAGGCCTGGGCGATCTGTAGGTACAAAGAAGCAGAATTATCATTATGACGTGTTTACTTTAATGAATTCCTCATCATAAATCAGGAAAAATAGGGCAATTCTATTGTTAGGAAAGAAAGGAGGGAGACTAAGGACATCTGGATCTGCCACAAACAACTTCTTTGACCCAGAACACCTCACTTATCAGTACTTTCCCCGTTAAAACAAGGATATAACCCTTCCTTTCTTCATCCTTTGCCTGCTTTGCCCATATAGATGCCATATAGATGTTTGGGAACTGTTTCTTGACAGATCTCAGCTAAGGCTTCTATCTACACCTTTCTGTAAAAAAACTAATAAAGAACTGAAAAAAATGTCCGTGTCAGATAAATCACAGTTCTTTCTTATCTGTTTCTCTACAGTCTGACCAATGCTTTGGTCAAGCTTTGATCCACAGGTGAGCTTCAAAGGAAACTGTTACGGACCACCAAGGAACTAAAAAGGCCAAAAGTTTGGCCAATTGTCTCAACTGGCATCCAGATGAGTGCTGGCAAAGCTCCTTTCACAAGTCACTCTTCAGGAGACACTTCTGGGAAAGCTCTGAACTGCATTCTGAGACCCCTGTTCATGTATCACTGTGCAGGGAACTAAAAAGAAATCAAAATGTTTTGATTGGGAAGGTCAAGTGCTGTGCTGTGATTAATGTGGAAACCTTTCTGTCTCAGATGCAGTTAATGCTTGTAAATCACTGTGTATTGTTATTCAGTCTCCAGTCTTCAAAGTGGTCTTAAAACAAAATCTTGCCAAATCTGCCACTGCCCAAGAATGGAATTTCCTCTTTGGGCTGGCACAGTCATTGGAAGCATATTTGAAAACACACTTGATTTGGGAAGGTTAGAGATTCTTTGGAAATCATATGAAAAGGTCTGTGCTGCTTCTGTATCATGCCACCAAGAGACAAGCTGCAAATGGTCCCAGCGTGGGGCAACAGCGCAGCTCTCAAATGCCCATTAGCAAGTGGTGGTGCTGTTAAGTAGGAAAACAAGATGGCAGGTCAAACTAAGCACATGAGTCTGATGGAAACGTGTATCAGCTGTTCTTCGTGCCCACTGCGTGACAGTACCTAGGGCAAGAGGGCACTTACGGCAAAGGACAACTGTTGCCAAATTACCAGTTTTTCATTCAAGGCAATCTGGCTCAGAACCAGATCTGATTTCTTTCTGATCATCATCCCTGCCTCCCAAGTACAATGCTGAGCAAGGTGTGTTACCAAAGCCACTTCTGTGCCCACCTCACTGAACACCCCGAGTCTTTTTCGTAGTCCTCACCAAACCAATTCTAAGTTGCATTGGGATTTTGAGAGAAAATTTCTCCCACATTACTCTAGTCAGCACCACAAGATCTAACACACCCTATTTCTTTTAAAGAGGCTTGTGACAAAAATTAAAGAGTTTCAAAATGGTTGGGGTCCCAACATATTTCTATTCTCACCTGATGACATGAGCAGAACAGCCTGAAGAAGGGCAACCTCGGTGTCATCCAGGTTAAATGAAGAAAGAGACATGCCCAGGTCAAAAATGGCATCAGACACTACGCCAAGACCCCCATTTTTCAGCTGGCCCCTTGTCACCGCCATCTCCCCATTTAGTGTTAAAGTCTCACTCTCGGGGTCATAGCGAACTGCTGCTCGGAGGGACATTATCTCCATACAGCAGCCTTTCAGAAGGATGATCTGGTCTTCACATGGCAGCTGCAGAAATTAAAAGCCGTAAAGAAAAAGGTAGGTTTTTCAGACTGAGTTGGTTTTACAACTACAGCAAATCCATGAGCATCAAGTTGCAGTTCACAACCCAGGGCGCTACCTCGCATAGTGCAGCTACCCTCCAAACACGCTGCTGATTGACTGCTCCACCCAAACCTCTAAGCCTTGCAATCCTGTGTTCAGAAAACTGCCAGCAGGTTAACATCCCCACGCACCCGCAGGAAATCTAGCAAGCACACAGCTGTAGGCAAGTGGTCTTGGGCAAGATACTAAAAGCAAACCAAGCTGGTTCAGATGCTGAGGTGAAGTGACCCAACTTGCAGAAGTGTTGCTCTCTGTGGGACCACTCAGTTTGTGGGAGCACCACAAAATTACATCCAATAAACCTTAAGAACGTAGTTTTCCATTTTGCAAAAATTTCACAAAGTGTGAAGGATGATGCAGACCTGCCAGGTGCCGGGATGGTGGTAACACGTACCACTGGTTTTGTCTCCCATCAGCAGTGGATCTAACTGAGCTGACTGAAGTGGCCACTGTTCTCACCTGTTTACCTTTCTCTCTTCTCCTTCTGAGCTCCCTCAGCTTACAACTTAGCATAACAGAATAACCGGTAATTGGGCTGGTACAGACCTCAGCCAGCCCAGTTAAAACTCACTGCCAGCCATACTTATTTCTTACCTGAGCAGAGGAAAAGAAAGATCTGTAAAAGTGGATTGCTTTTTAAAGAAAAGGAATGAAATAATGTTTTGAATCTAGAAGAGAGACCTCAATCAGTGCAGCATGTATTCCTCATTTTCACTGCCCATTTAAACAAGGGAGAACTTATTAAGCCATATTTAGCGTAGTATGGCTGATCTTAGACTTCCTACATCATTGCTGGACAGACAGAAAATCTCTGGTATAGCTCCAGCTTTTATGCTGGTGTGTAAGATGTAATCTTCTGGGCATGTGGCTAGACATGTCTTTTCCATGACATTCAAAAAGGTAAGCTGTCCAAATTGGTGGAGATAGGTTCTGTATTTATAAAGTATAACCAGGATGCTGACAAATTAGGAGAGCGTGTTCTGTAAAGCATGTCTTTATGTTTTCATAGGTAATCCAGCAGTGATGGCAAAACCCAGCAAGAATATTTTTGAGACTGTCATTAAGTGAACAGCAAAGGTCACGTATAATGAAAAAGCAACTCATTTCTACTTTTTGTCTCTACGGAGACAAAAATCCATCCATTTCAGATTCATATTAAAAAGTATTAATTTTACCTGATTTGCAATTCAAAATGAAAAAAAGCCCACCAACAACAGGTTTAGGTGGCAACTGTGTACTCACAAAGAAAGTACATTGATTTGGTGTAACAAGATGCGCAGTTCCCTGTTTGGGAAGAGTTTTAAGCACAGAGCTAGCCACAGGAAGGGAAAGGAGTCGAATCGTGCAGCTGTTCTTCCAGCAACGCCAGCCTCAGGTGGGAAGTGTTTGAGACACAAGAAAAATGACTCATCCTGTTCAGGGCAAATCAATTTTTCTGCAGATCACACTTGGCCCAGCAGTCTCAAGGGGAAGGCTGCACAGGCACAGTGGCCACTGATGGCTACTGAGACTGAAGTAGGGAAAGAGACAGAGAAAGAAAAGAGAAGAAAAGAGAAGGGAAGGGATACTGGAATAAGTAACTGCAGAGAAAAGAGGGACATGAAAGAAAGGAAGGGAGAAAGAAAAGAGAAATGAAGAAAAAAAGACTAAGGAGAGGGAAGAATGGTGGAAAAGAAACAGAAAACAGTAGGGAAGATATTTCATGCTTCAGCTGTTTTATTAGTGAGGCATTAAACCAATGAGAATTTCTTTTCCTACTTGGAACCTTCTTAAAAACGTCTTTATGGTAGTGGTGATCTGCATATGCCTGTCCTTCACCTGCCTTCCTAATTCTGAAAGCCACATGGGACACCTGTTTCACAGATGCCAAGCATCAGGTCCTGCCACAGAATCACAGGATGTCAGGGGTTGGAAGGGACCTCTGGGGATCATCTTGTCCAACCCCCTTGCTAATGCAGTTTCACCTAGGGCAGGCACACAGGAACACGTCCAGATGGGTCTTGAAAGTCTCCAGAGAAGGAGCCTCCACAACCTCTCTGGGCAGCCTGTTCAGGTGCTCCATCACCCTCACAGTAAAGAAGCTTTTCCTTATGTTGAGGTGGAACTTCCTGTGTTCTAGTTTGTACCCATTGTCCCTTGTCCTGTCACTGGGCATCACTGAAAAGACTCTGGCCCCATCCTCTTGACTCCTGTCCTTTACATATTCATAAGCACTGATAAGATCCTCTCACAGTCTTCTCCAGGCTAAACACACCGAGGTCTCTCAGCCTTTCCTTGTCACAGAGATGCTCTAGTCCCCTCATCATCTTTGCAGCCCTCTGTTGGAGTCTCTCCAGTAGTTCTCTGTCTCTCTTGAACTGGGTGCCCTGAACCAGACACAGTACTGCAGATCAGGACAGAGTAGAGGGGGAGGAGAACATCCCTCGACCTGCAGGTCACACTCTTCTTAATGCACCCCAGGATATCATTGGCCGCCTTGGCCACAAAAGCACATTGCTGGCTCATGGTTAATTTGTTGTCCACCAAGACTCCCAGGTCCTTCTCTGCAGAGCTGCTTTCCAGCAGGGCAACCCCTAACTTGTACTGGTGCGTGGAGTTATTCCTCCTCAGGTGCAGGACTCTACATTTGCCCCCGTTGAACTTCATCAGGTTCCCCTCTGTCCAACTCTCCAGTCTGTCCAGGTCTCGCTGAATGGCAGCACAGCCTTCTGGTGTGTCAGCCACTCCTCTCAGTTTTGTATCACCAGCAAGCTTGCTGAGGTTACACTCTGTTCCTTCATCCAGACCACTGATGAATATGCTGTACAAGACTGGACCCAGCACTGACTGGGGAACGCTGCTAGCTACAGGCCTCCAACACGACTCTGCCACAGTCTTACCTGCCAGCAGCAGTGGTTACCAAAGACAGGGGGCTTGAACATCAGTTCTGTTCCCAGCTACACTGGTTTCAATGCTACCTGTGCTCATCACTTGAGCATTGCTACCAGAGCCCATTCCAGAAGTGGGGTCAACAAACATGACTAATTATCTGCCACACGTTGTCCTCTCTGCAGGAAGAAAAAGCAGAAGGCAGGAACCTGAGGTGCTCGCCTTGGCAGGACACACTGGCAGCCAACACATGTAATGCAGCACCATGGTACTAGGCTGAGCTACCTAGAAGGGTATCACAGTATCACTTTGGTTGGAAAACACCTTCAAGATCATCGAGTCCAACCATTACCCCAACACTACCACCTCCACCACCTAACCCTGTCCCCCTGTCCCCACATCTTCACATCCTCAAAATCTCAGCAAGGATAGTGGTTCAGCCACCTCCCCAGACAGCTTGGCCCAGTGCATAACAACCCTTAAACCATGTGGATATTTACACAGCTTCACCCAACGTGGAGCCACTGATGCCTGTGACACTTAAACTCACATCAAACTGATGAAATGCTCCTCTATCTTCACCTCCTAAGCAGAAGGAAATGCAAGAGGGAAACAACAGCTGAAATATTGAGAAGTAAACAAAGTTTTCCTTATACTTTGACTACTCTGAGATTAGATTCTTGCTCTGAGGCATGGGCCAATGGATGCACACAAACTAAGCTAGGCACTCACAGTGCATTGCTGGCTTGTGCATGTGTCCAAAGACGAGAGAAAGAAGGAAAAGTAGCTGTGAATACATAAGTGGCCATGTTCCTTGCCATGCCCCTCCTTCATAGATATTTAGTACATCCTCAGCCTGAGCCTCTGTGGAAATTAAGAACTGGGGTAATGTCTAAATGCTCTGCAGGTCCTATGGGAGAAAGGAGGGCTTTTTTTCCTAAACAAATCCAAAAGCCACACAGTGTTTTGATATGGGTTAAAAACTATCACTGAAATTAAGTTAATGGGACCGTGACTCTTCCAAAACGAGCAAATATTTGTCATTTTCTTATGATGCAGCAGGAGCTACATGACAACTTGGAGGACAGCTGTTCTATTCCTTTGTGTTCACAAGGAGTTGTCCCTCACTTTGCCATCAGTGTATGTGCGTCAGGTTTACACAGTGGCTCAGCTGTAAACAAAGCCTGTTCTGAGCTGCGTAACCTACAGAGGTCATGCCCAAGGATGCCCTGACCTCTTCATCCATGCTTCCTGCCCGGCTCTGACACAAGTGGGCCCATGGTAGCCAGGAGGGGTAGGAGATGTCAGATGGGCACTGCAGTCTGAGCGTGACTGGCAAAGCTTTCTAAATTGAAAAGACTACCTTGGTATGTCACTGCAACTTCCCACCAACAAAATGTCAAATCAGAGGAGACAGATTCCCTCAGATACGGAGTGCTGCAGGGCCCTCTTGATTTATGGACACATTCCTTGTATTTTAAAATCTTCATGCTTGGCCACTGTTTCATGCTTTCTTGGTTGATGGAGCCAATGCTGAGGTTAGTCAGGGAGAGCTATTTACACCATGCCAACTATTGATATTTACCTCGTCTTGTTCTGTAGGTGCTAGAGGACATAAATAGCTCTCCTCGACTGACCTTAAAGAAAAGCTGCCAGTGACAGAAGAGTAAAATGCTATGGCTGCCTTAAACTTTCTTCCTGACTGATGTTCTGTTATTAGGAGGAAACACTGTTCCTGAGTTAGGAAGCCCAATGAACTCACTGAGCACAGTCACTCCCATTTTGAATGTCATTCACTTGGCATTTTACCAGCAAGACTCAAGTGTTGCTCTGCAGTGTGGGCGAGCAGGCAAGCATCCTTCCATGGCTGCATTTGGGATATTTCCTTGTTAAAACTCCCATGGTTATGGATCCTGAGGGACTCACAAGACTTCAAATTCTTAAAATTATTAAGACTTAAATATTATTTCAGGCTGCAGCTCTGACAACATTTTTAAAGTTAGGAAAAAGGTATCATCAGCCATTGCATGTTGTCCTTCAATAAAAATGATACCCTGGTATAAATGAGATCAGCCCAGGGCCTCTGGATTCCTAATGCCCAACCCCATCTATCTGAGTCGTACATTTCACACGTGATTATCTGCCTGGAGTGACAATCCATTACTTTCACAGCCTCTTTTATAAACAACCTCCCCACTCAGGAAAAGCGTGCCTAAGGAACACAATGAGGCACGTGCCAGTCCTGGATAGGGATGCTTTCCTGAATTTGAAGGATTTGTTACTGCATAGACTCAACTCCACATTAGTGTACTTGCCAAGGAGCCAGAAAGCACTGAGGGAACTGTGTGATGGAAGATCTGATTAGATGTATCAAAGATACTTCAGTCTCTTTTTTGTTCATTTGCTTTGTTCAAGGTCGCCTCTAAAGACACATTTGAGTCCCTAATGAACCATGATAACCTTTAGATGAAGAAAATAAAGGTTTCAGTAATCACAGGAAAAAGAAAACTCCAGATGATTCTCATCCCATCTATTTTGAATCTCTTCAATTTTTCTGATTTTAAACATAGTGCATTTTTTAGTTCCGTGCCAAGGGTATTTTGAGTAGTTTTTAACAACAGGCATATAAATGGGGAGTGCAAGAAAGTCTTCTTACCTCACAAAACATAGGCAACTTTTTGGCAAAATCCACCACTCTTGTAATCGCTGGTGTGATAATTTTTGTAAACTGGCTGAAGGCTTCTAAATCCACTTTCCCACCTTCTGGGGCATTAACTATTGGTGCCTGCCCAATATCTTCTGGCTAAGGATATAAACAAAGATATTTAAAGGAACAATCTATCTTAGAGCAAGTATTTCATACTCTAAAAAGCCCTCCTTGGTGATGAAAGACAGGCTAAAATTAAAAATAACACTATTCACTTTGTAAGTAACGCCCGTTACACCATCAAATGTGCATTTGTTTGTAAGGCACTTTTGAGAGAGGTGACTGCACAGAGACGTGGACGCCTGGCGTGCCGCTACCCATCCTGTGTGGGCAGCTGCATTTCTGTGCACATGCAGCTTCTTCCTTGTGCCTGCATTTGAGCGTTTTGGGTGTAGTGTGTGCATTTCTTGCTCAAAAATATAGTCATGCTCTTGTTTCTTACAAGTGCTGAGAACCCTCAAGTTTCTCTAGAAGCAAAGGGAGCTGAGGGGACTTGCTACCTGAGAGAAGATGTCGAGAGTTCTGCAGAACTGGGCTCTTTCACCTACTAAAAGTTCTGAAACCCTCCCCGGAACAGATTTCCTGGTATCACAGAGCTGTAGGCAGCTGCCAAAGCCTGTTTCCAAAACTAGGCTAAAACAACTGATGACTAAGAACAGGCTAACACAAAGCTAGTTTGGATAATGAGAACTCAACTGGGTAAAATTTTAGCTGAAAGTTACCTTCTGTGTGACTTTGGTCCAAGACTTCTCCAAAAGGGAAAAAAAATATATTCACAGGATTTCAATAGGGATACAGAATGAAACAGCTGCAAGTAGAATCTGCAATTTTTAAATTCCAACTGCACTTCTTCACCTGATTTAAAGACAGCTCATCAGTGTTGCTGTGTACTTTAAAAAAAGGCGTATCAGAGCTGTTCTGTTTGCTAAGTGGGGCTTTGTGGTTGTAGATGACCTGCCAACTGCCATGCAGAGGAGCCATTTTGTTCACATTGGAGAGTCAAAAAATGGATAAAACCCAGCAAAGAAGGCCTTTAAGACTGATGGACTTCATGACATTTATATAAGAGCACTTAACCATGGGAGGTGCTGAAAGTGCTGTCTATAATAAAAACTTGTACTTGGCAGTTTTTCTAAAGCTACACATCATAAAAGATCCTTCCATAGTTCTGTCACCAATCTGAATCCAAATCTAACTTCCTTCAAGACAAAACTCAGCAATGTGTTAATAAAGCAAGCAGCAATTGTAAAGGAACAATGAAGAGGACTGGGCTCAATTATCTGAAAGTTCCTACTAAAAAAAACCTCTTCAAATAATCCCAGTTCTAGGCTCCCTCCCTTCCTGAATCTTGGGAAACTAAACCACATTGTCTGTGTGCTCATGATAAACAACCTTCATCACTTCCAAGCAAGAATACCAAACCACGCATAACATTGTTAGGGAGAAAAAGAAAGAACAAAGCATTTTCTTGGAAAAGGCAAAAGAAGTCAGGATTGCTAGCTGAAGCTAACACGCTCCAGAGGGGCTTGCAACTGGACAGCCCTTGCCACCTAACTCACCTCAACAGGAAAAGAGGTCCAGACCTCAAAGGAGCTGCTGCTGTTGAAGAACCAGCCTCAGCTGCCTATGGACTGGCCCTCAGCTCCTGGGGCATGTCGTCAGCCCTTCTTGTTCTTCCACAGCTTGCAGCAGGGGCTTTCAGATCCCTCCACCTGGGGTTAGCATGCCATCCTGGACTTTCCCTTCTGTGTTCACTGCAAGATGTTAATGAGCTTCCCACACTTGCCCTGAAACTACTGGGCTTCAGCACGTGAGCACTGCAAAGAACCGGGAGGCCCCCTAGCAAGGGCTGCACCGACAGCAGTTTGGTCTGATGTAGGAACCAGCTGTGGAAGCCACAGCTGGCTTCTGAACTGCCCACTACAGCTGCCACCCCTTGCTCTGAGCCATCCATCCCCTCTCCCAGTAGTCCTGCTGTTGCATCACCTCGTGCTCTGTCTCTGGACACCCTTTGCTGGAGGCTCCCCGTCAGCAGTGACTGTCTCCAGAGCCTGAAGAACCTCAAGCTCACTGTGCTTTATCCCAAACCAGGAGATACTGAAAGAACAGCACTCCTGCCTAAGTAACCAAACACACTATTGCAGCTGCTTCATGGTCTGCTAAAACCAGCACAGCAAACCTTGCTGTGCGGCACCACTGGAAAGCGCCCTCCTGCTTCTTGCCAGCGACCGCTGGCTGTGGTTTCCCGACTGCACACTACGACGAACATGCAGCCATTCATACAGAAATTTAGACAGTGCCACTGGAATTAATAAAGTGTTATAAAAAGGATTAGCTGGCTTGAATATGTAATTTCTCTTAGCAATTTAACAGTGGGTCGAGATTCCCATGGTGAATTCGGCAGCAGGAGCCTAGACTTGTAAAAAATTAGTATTCTCTATCTGATTCGACATACACAGGCTGCTGAAGACCCCTGTGCATTCCTGAAATGCAGTCTATAATCCTTCTTTTGTGTTGTATAAGGATCTTGCATTCTGCACTTATTTCCCTTAAAAATTGATTTAGAAAAATCAAATAAATCCTTTTCTAAGGCTGAGCATCACAAATCACCATTTATTTTCTGATCCTTAGTTACAGGCTGAAAAATTGAGTTGCCTTGTAATCTACAATCCCAGTGCTATAGTGTGCATATCATCCCGCTTGCATTGGAATTCATTGTTCTTTGCCAAATTTATTTTAATTAATGTGTTCGCTTTCGAACAAGGAAGCAAAAAACATGAGTTATTAACAAAAAATAACAGTTTTCACCTAAAATTTTACATTGCTTTAACACTTACAATATGTTGTATCCTAGTCCCTAACAAAGACAGCTATCCCCACATACAATATATAAAAAATGTTATGGCATGCATTATTAACTGCTACTGTTGTTGGGACTAAAACAGTTTTCCTACTTTTTCTTATTACATTAAAAGTATCCAGTTGGGTAAGCCTTAACTCAGGAGCACACTGTTCATCTTTTGAAATACATGGTCTGATCAAACACTGAGCTTCAGGCAAGAATAAGCAAGTAGTAAGTATAACAATCACCAATTCTTCATAAATGTCAATAAAGTGCCAATATACCCACTTTGGGGATGCAATGCTGGGAAGGGACTTCAGAAGAAAGACAAGAAGCTGGCTCCAAGAGCAGTGTAAAGGACTACAGTCCTTACCAGAAATTTCCTTTTCTGCTTCCAGTGGCTTCCTTGTGCATTGGTGGCCACATGTGCTTCGGTAACAATTTTGATGAGCTCCCATTCCTCATCCGTTGGCTCTGGTTTGTGTCCAATGGTTTTCTGCAACTCTTCCCGACGTCTCTTTTCTCGATTTTCTTCTATCAGCTTCCTCTTCGCCAACCGCTTGCTGTCATCCAACACCACTAGCAGAGGAAGAAGCACACAAAAATGGCTAGAAGCTTTTAAGGCTGCCTGAACTTTGTTCTTTTCTATTGCTGAGGCACTAATTGATTATGAACACCTTAACTAACCAGTAAAGAAGTACTTTGGTAAGACCCACACTTGACTCATTTTTCCCTTCAAACTTCATTTTCTCAGAAGCCTGGATTGCCAAGAATGACTTATCCTTCTGGTAACATTTGCGTATTGCCACGGCCTTCAGCGGCTTATTCCACCAATAAAACTCATATGTAAAAGCTTTGTGAGGACCCGGAAAAGTGCTCCTACAATGGACTTGGAGCAATCCATATTGGGAAAAGATGCACTTTTGTTTTCTTTAAAGCAGTATCAGCACACTCACTGCTCTGAATTGTGTAGAATGTGTTCCTGTAAGCCAGCAGAAGGTAATGTGGATTTAAGAAAGTGGACAGGAGGCTTAGCTAGCTGTTGCATGACACCATCAGAAACAATCTGCACATCTCTGACCACCGCTGAGGGTTTTATCCCATTTTCCATGCAAACAAGAATAGGCCATTTAAACAGGTGGGCCCGCTCTAGCAGAGGAGGACCATTCTGATCCACAGCCGGTGGCAGGCAGGCAGGAGTAATGCAAGCCCTGCTCACACGCTTCTGTTCGCACATTTTAACTCCAAGATGGGAGAAACCCTTCTGGAGTTGGGGGGTAGCTGGCCTATCTGCCATGCTCAGTGACGGCTCCTTTGGCGCACACGTAGGTGCAGCCCACAACGGCCAGAGCAGCTTATGGTAATGGCACCCACCAGTCAGAACCAAACTCAGAGGAAGTTCTCACTCTGTCCAGGCACTGCCTGGCTGATGCTCACCACTGCCTGCTGCGTCAGGCTGGGCTGGGTGTGAACTCATGACCCAGGGTTATCCACTCCTCCTGAAGGTCTACCTGGCTAAAATGAAATTGCGTCCTTTCTTCTATTTCCCTCTAGACAGAAGGCACTGTTATACATTACATTAGCAATGAAACATCCTGTTAGAATATTTTTCTGTTGTTTAATTGCCCTGTTTTCCCACCAGTTCCTCTGCAGAGGATTATACCATCAACAACCATTAACATTAACGTGCAAGGGGATTTACATGACTTCCTCCCACTTGCACTAATTGAAGTTACCGGTGTAAATCCCTGTGTAATGGCAGGGAAAGAAGACCCCTAAGGGTTAATCTTACAGCCATATTTTCTAGTTCTTTAGAATGAGAGTTGAATTCTTTGCAGTAGATAACTTCTTCAGGGCTAAAAATAAAACAAACAACTGCAGGATGACTCATACAACGACATTCAATTTCACATCCTCCAGAATTTTCTAAACAAGATGTTTTTTTCTCAAGCAAAGTGTCCATCCAGATGCATTTCTCCCTCCTCTCATCCTAAGAGTGAACATTCCTACCGTTACTCAGCTTGGTAAGGCCAGGAGAGGTGCAGTTTGGTGAAGGATAAACAAAAAATTATAGCCTTATGGAAGTGGTTTGATGCAATGAGCATAATTCCTCAGTACAAGTTACAAAACCAAAAAAGCGCCAGCAGTTCCGCTCTACTTTAACAGCCTTCACCCATCCACATACTTTAAACAAACACACACATAGAAAAAAAAAGAGAAAAGAAAGAAAACCAGAAAAATATACTTACAATCTGTTGCCATGCCAACAAAGATACATTTTTTGAAGCGGCATTCCTGGCACTGATTTCTTGTTACTTTGTCTATCACACATTTGCCTTCATATTTACAGGAATAGGTTGGATGGAGGTTTTTCTGAATGGTTCTTCTAAAAAAACCCTAAGTGCAATAAATAAATACATTGGAAAGCATTAGCACTGTGCAGTTTTTTCAGACTGGGAGCCACTCTGGTTTGGTAGGAATGTACCCAAGTATGCAAGATAACACTTCATTCCATGAAACTCTCAAAGAGGAAAAGAACAAACTAGTTTTATAGTGTATGGCATTTCTTTTCTCAGTTTCCTCCTTAAAAATTAAAAACATAGAGACCTCAGGTAAGTAAAGACGTAAGTAATGCTGTCTTGAGGGACAACCACTGTCTACATGTTTTCTTGAAGTCTTATGTTTTTGTGTGGTATTTCTTTTTTGTATTTGAACTAGAGATTATATTTTGAGTCCTTTTCTAAATTACATAATCATTTCGAGTGATATTAAGAGGCATTTACATACTTTTAATTAAAAAGCAGCTTCTGCCAATAGAAAGATACTGGATACTAAAGGATTAAGAACAAAGAGTTCTACTCCTTTCATTCCACCAAAGCCAAATACCAACCAACCAAATCTGGGCGAGACCAAGAATTTTGCCAACACAATGTACACAATTTTTCAGTTCAGTTCTAAATAATGGATCTGTAATTTTAAAATTATCTGTATTTCTGAGAAGAGGGTTTGATTTGTATTTACCACAGACCTCTTTATTCAAAAGAAACATCACCAATAAAGATCTCTCTCTATATAAATCCACTCTGTCTATCTATATGTCTGCCTATCTGTATGTCTGTCGATCTATCTATCATAATATAGACGTGCAGTGTCAGTTGCAACATAGATATGAGGTCAGATCCCAAGCTCATGTGAACTAATGTAGCTCCACCAAACTCACTGGTTTATACACCCCACAGACCCTGGCCTTAGGTAAAGGAATCAGAATCAACTTATCTCGGAACATTACAGACCTAGTCTCATACTAATTTCAACATGACTTTTCTCATTGACTTCTGTAAGAGCTGGATAAACTTCCCATGACTGCAAGATACGGACAAGACAAGCTATAGAACAAATTTAGACCTCACTTTATTTCAAGTGTCATCGTTGTTTGAGACTGTCTGCATTCGGCAATGTAGCCTGGGAGCACCCTGACATAAAGAACACACTGGGACCCTGGTCCTGTTTGACTGAGGCTGCAGAGAATGGCTCTGGTTTTAGAGAAAACAACGGCAAAATTCAAGTGAGATTTTTACCTAACACATAGCCTTTTTTATCTAATGAATAGTCTCTTCATCTCATTGGGTGAAAGGTCTGGTTTTAATCATGTTAAATAACACCTGGTAAAATCCTACAGTAGCGTGTAATTTCCTTTAACACTGAATGTTGAATTAAGACACACGGATAAGTCTGTATTTCAGCCTGAGCTCCTAACTGCAAGGAAGATAATAAAGAGCCTTGTCCTCATTAGAGTTTTATCTTAGAAGATCCAGCTCAAGCTAAGAGTACAACTCTTTCTTCCTTAACAATGACAAGACCTGAAATCTCAATTAAACTGAGTTGCATAAAGCATGTGTGTGAGCCTTTGCAAGACTGGGACCTGCTGGATTGAACCAAAACCCAGGAAATCACAGGCAAGACGTCCTTACGTGGAGTTTGGATCAGGTCTCAAACTCTCACCAACCCAACAACTGGATTTGGGTCCACTCTCAAGCCTGTGATGAAATCTGAGGCAGGACCTGCACCTCTCCTCCTGAAGATCAAAGGTGGCTCTGGACAACCAGGGACACAGGGTAATCTCTAGTTAGAGCAAGAAATGGAAAAATCTCTGATGACTCTCAGAAGTGGCACTGAGCTTCTGTTTTCCAAACACTGCATGGGAGTTAATGTGGCTCTAGCTTTACAATGGCAAGGCTCTTCACCAGCTGTGCTGGGACCAGCCCATTTCATCTTCCCATTTCTTAGCATTTCTCAGAAACTTTTTGTAAAAAAACTCTCTGATTATTTCTAGACATAATGTGACAAAGGAAGCTGCTCTCTATTTTTGTCCAAACACTTAATCACAAAACTGTTATTTTCATCAATAAAAGAAAGCACAATTGTAAAGCAACCACTCTTTTCCTAAATTCCTTTACCATGCACCTACATAGCGAGAGATGTAACGAGTACAGTCTGGAGAAACATTTCAGTGACACCAGAACTCACTGTTGGTTTATTTGTGTTTAAATTCCATACAATTTACTCTTCAGAAATCATGTGTGAGGATGCTTTGTTCATGAAAGCACTTGCCAAAGCAAATTTCTGGCTGTCAGCTCTGATGAATGTTGTTACAAAATTAAAGTGACTTTGAGTGGAAGCAACTAGTAAATGTCAAACTCATTGAGAACTGATTACATATAACTTTGCTGATAAATCATACAACTTGAAGTGTGTAAACAGATCCTCCAAAGCATGCCTTGAAATTGTCCACACCAAAACCCCATCTTGTACAATGAATACATTTGCAAGAAGAACAACACATCAAAACACCACAAAACAGTCTGTTTGTAAGCCAACTATAAGTAGGAGAAAGAAATTAATTACTTTTTTGCAAAATGTTAGCTCAGTTCGTTGTGCCCATAAGTATTATTTTAAATTGTACATCAGGCAGAAGAACTGTAGCTGAAGACTAAAGAAGATTTTGTCTGCTAAATCTTTAAAGTAGCTGGCAGGCACAAAAAGAAATCCTTCAGTTGAGTAACAAACACCTGAGTAGGAAAGCTTGTGAGAGTTACAGTTGTTCAGCTGGGAGCAAAAGATATTTCATAAAGCCATAAGGTCGCTTGCTTCTCATTAGATCTGAATTAAGTAATAGTCATACATTTTATCTGTTGTTATCATCTGGTATATGGAATGCAAATGTGTAAGAATCACTTGCTCAGTTCCACAGTTTTTTCAGATATAAATATTTTTCATACATATTATGTATGTACGTGTAAAAAATTATTAATATTGCCACAAATCTGCTATACATAGGATATTTAGGTCTTTGTGCATTTCACAAATGTAATTTAGAGCAATGCTGTACAACTGAAGGAACTACTTCAACACCAGAGTTATTGTGATGTGTGGCTGCAAAGCCAATCCAAATCCAAAATTCCAGACTTTGGAGATGAAGTGAATATGATTTTTATGGCTTAGTCCCATGACACTAGTCCATGACATGTGTGGTCCCATTTGTTTAGAAGAACAATAATTTTTTATTTTTGGCAGGAAAGAATAGCTTTCTTACAGGACCTCAAGCTATTCAGGCAAATTTATGGCAGTGAAATCATGTAAGATGTGCCTGATTGTGTTACTAATTATTTTTGTTATTTACTTGCCCAAAGCAACCTCCTTTTTAATTCTGCATGTAGCTTTGGAGATGCAATTTAGGGCTGAAAGCACATTTCAATATGCTCAAGTTAAAGAAGTCCAGATCTTTTTGAAACTGTTTTAACTGGGTGTCAATTCTTCCCAAAGTGATGGATGTTACTGTTGTATGAGCATGTGGAAAGGATTTTGATTTTTGCTTCTTCATGGTGGCAATGAGCGGCACTGGAACACTGTTAATGGCTACAGACTCTTCATGGCCATAGGCAGAATCTCAGCTGTTGCATAAACAGCTTCACTGGAGTTGCTGGGAGTATCCTAATGTACACTGGCTGAGAACATAGCCAAAGAAACATTAAAAAATGGAAATGTAAAAGCTAACAGTTAAACAGCAACCACAAACCCCTAAATTTCTCCTCTCCAGAAGCAAACACTGCAAAAATAACTATATTCCTTATGCATATGAAGAGCAGCGGCATGGCCAGATACGGCTTATCATCAGTACTGGATGTTCTCAGTCGCTTCTAATCTGACTTTGTTTTATGTGACAGCACAGGGCAGGAAGTCTGTATAATGGAGGAGCTGGAGAGCTATTTCTGATTCCCACTTTCCCCCTGTGCCATTTACCTTGCAACCTTCGCAAGTGATGCAGCGATAATGATATCCGGTGGCTTTGTCCCCACACACTACACATAGCTCATCCTTGTCTAAGTAACTGGGTATGTACCCTGCAAAGAAAAAAGAGGATGCAGCACGTAAACTCAATATAACATTCTATGATACATTTGATATTATTAAAATCCACTGCAGATCTTATCTACTAGCCCCATACTTCTGAACTCACTGAATTTCCTGAATAAAAAGCTCATGCTCTGTTAGAGACTTATTTAAACATAGTCTGTAATATCTTCTACTTTTCAGACTGTTTCAGCATCTACTTGTCAAGAGGGAAAAGTCAGAACATGCTCTCTCCTGAGTGAAATATTACTTCAGCAAAGCAAATATGTTTATTTTTACCTCAGAGGCTTTGATGTGAAAAAATAAAGTAACAGTGAGACATAGAATACATTTCTCTTTTGTTTCACAAAAACCCCAGATATATTTGTACACTGAAGACCCCAGGTTGCAGGATGACTCAGGGACCTGGTAGTAAGCAATACTTATTGCGAGATCATTTATTTCAAAAGAGCTCCAAAGATGTGGTTAGAGAAGCACCAGAAACAGACAGCCCAAGTTATTGATCATTCCTGACCTGGACATGTTTTGTGGTAACATTTAATATAGCTTGAATTTAGGACAAAATACATGGGTATTCAAATATGTGTGTGTGTTAGAATGACATTTTATCTTCTGAAGTAATTTACCAGACACCCAACAAGTGAAATAAAATATTACTGCTATGAAAAACATTGGCAATGCTTGGTTCTCTTCCCACAATGACATTTGTTTTGATAACATAAACATAATTTTCAATTTGAGCAAAAAACCAAAACAATTCTGACGGCAACCAAAAAGTAATTCTAAACTAAAGAGAACTTTTAAACAGAGTAAATACAAACCTTTCAAAATAAGTGTTCCCATGACTCATAATTAATGGAGTTATGGTACATAACTTTTCCTTCTCAAAAACCTCTCTGTAAAGATGTAACACAGAGATCTCAAATTCACTTTGAGGTGAGAGAGGAAAGTGCAGCTATTTGTGTAACCACATAAGATTAATAAAGTGTAGTAAGCATTTCACAGAATCCCAGAATAGCTGAGGTTGGAAGGTATCTCTGGAGGTTAGCCAGTCCAACTCTCCTGCTCAAGCAGGGCTACCTAAAGCAGGCTGCTCAGCACCATGTCCAGATGGCTTTTGAGTATCACCAAGGCTGGAGACTCCACAACCCTTCCAGGCAACCTGTGCAAGTGCTCGGTCACTCTCATAGTGAAAAGAAAATACTAGTTTGCTGTCTTCAGAAGAAATCCCCTGTATTTCTATTTGTGCTCGTTGCCTCTTGTCCTGTCACTAGGCAATACTGAGATGAGTCTGGACCTGTCTTCTACCTGATGGGGGATCAGGTATTTATACACATTGATAAGACTGCCCTTTGAGCTTTCTTTGCTCCAGGCTGAACAGTCCCAGCTCTCTGGGTCTCTCCTCACAGAATAGATACCCCAGTCCCTTCATCATCTTTGTGGCCCTTTGCTGGACCCACTCCAGTATGTCTATGTCTTTCTTGTACTGGAGAGCCCAGAACTGGACCCAATATTACATATGTCTTTCACCAGAACTGAGCACAGGTGAAGGATCACCTCCCTCAACATGCTGGCGATGATCTTCATACAGACCAGGATGCCATTGACCTTCCTTGCCTCAAGGACACACTGCTGGCTCATGTTCAACTTGCTGCCCACCAGGAAGCTCCAAGTACGTCAATGCAAAGTGCCTTCCAGCTCACTGGGACCCTGTCTGTACTGCTGCATTTATTATTCCTCCTCCAATGCAGCATTTGGCATTTCCCTTTGATGAGCTTCAAGAGATTCCTCTCATCCCATTTCTCCAGCTTACTGAGGTTGCTCTGAATGGCAACACACCCATCTGGTGTACCAGTCACTCCTCCCAGTTTTGCATCATCTGCCAACTGGTTGACTGCAATCTATGGGTGCAGTAAGGAAGAGTCCTTTGAATGTGGCTGCTGTAACATTACCCTTTGCCACTGGCTTGCTGAACCTATCTGTAGCACCACACATCAAGACTAGACTCCAAGCTTGCTGTCTTTATGCAGCCCTCACTGCATAAAGGCTTGGTACAGCTTGGAGACTCGGCACACCATAGTCACATGGAGGGCAACCAGCAACAAGACTCAGGGAAGCAGAAGGCTGTTGAAGGATGCTGCAGGAGGGAAGGCCGTCATCTTCCTGTGACTAATGCGCCAGAGGGTCAGCTCAGTAACAGACAGCTTAAATGAAAAGTGCCTTCCCAAGGGTACACTTGCTGGGGGCTGGTCCTCTAGAAAGAAAAGTCCAAATCAGAGAGTTGAAATTAACTGAGCTTAAAATACTTGAACTTTCTGGGGTCTGATGAGTGGATTAGGAGAAAGTAAAGGAGGAAGGAGGCAGGAAGTGCTTGTGTGGGCTCCTTTGTATGTCTAGTTCTAGCATAACTATGAGAACCTCAAACTGTAGAGGAGCATAGATCCCTCTTCTGTAATCCTGGGGAGCAGGAGCACTCTGAAGCCACGCCTGGGTATCCTCATCTCAGGTTTGCCAATATTCCTAGTGGCATCTGAACAAGGAGTTGGGGAATGAGCTGAAATCTCACTGATACCAGTCTATAACACAGCAAAATCTCAGATTTACATTCAGGTTGCACTTTTTCATGATTAACAAGTTATGTTTGGATAAAGACTGGTGGACACGTGGAGCTGGTTCTGTGACCTTGAGGGAAGAGACACAGCAGGGTTTCGACTCTAATTTACATCACTGACTCCTAATGGACATTATGCCAGTGGGGGATTAGCAGAGGCTATTATCTCCATCCTGCCCCTCTTCTGCTCACACCAGCCTCTGCACATGCAACACACGCACAACATGGAGCTGATCCAGGAGGCAGCAGAGTCAGCAGCAGGATGCTGAATTTACTACTAAATTTCTCATAAAGATTAATGGCTTCTATTCATTAAATGCAGACTTAGACCATGTCCTCTCAAATTCAGTCTCCTTGGTGTGCTTCCTCAAGAATTACTTCTGAATTAAATGCCTTTATATTTCATTAAGTATATAATCTGGTTAGCACTGCTCATGTAATGGCAGCTTTGTTCTATTGGAGGAGCCAGAGACCACTTGTCTAAACCGCTTCCTTAAATATACACAGTAGCTTGCACATGTGACCAGTGGTGTCCATCTCCTTCTTGACGTTTCATGCCTTTATTCAACGCAGGAAACATTTTCCAATCTGGCAGAAAAGACCAATCTCCTACAGGCACTCCTTGTCAGAAGTTAAAAATGGCATCTTTACATGCCACATTCCCAACTTTGCTGCATCGGAAGTGTTAGGTGACAGCTATTTCAGCTACTTAAATGTTAAATATGATGTTCCTCACTTTTGCAGGACAGTGCCCATGTCACAAGGTGAGCACACACTTAGAGCTCTTCTACTGCTTCAACAGAAAACTTACATAGAAAAATCTTATTCCAAGAAACCATTAGCAATGAAAGCATGCAACAAACATTTTTTCTTTCTATTGCAAATCTCAGTGATATCCACACTTTTGTGTATTTTTAAGCCTCCTTCAGAAACCACTAGAAAGGAGGAAAATTGGACGTTCAGCAGTATTTTAAAAAGACACAATTCAGATGAACAGACACCATGCCAAGAGCAACAAGGGGACTTACACTCAGTTCTTACAAACCATAATGTCCACTGTAAATAATTTCTAGTAGTTGCAAATATCCAGTCTGACCTCTGTGTGAATTCAACACAATTTCTTCTGTACGAGGTGCAGATAAGCAGCTTCAGTTCGTTTTGCTGCTACTCAAGAGTTAGAAACCGTACCAGCAGGAAGAAATTCAACAGTGTTTTTCTAAACTTGGTACCAGCATGGAAGCTATGAAAGTGCAATGGAGATTCTTGGGGACATGTGGATGGGAGCAGAGTTGCCTGTTCGATGGCTGGAGCAAGAAGCAGAGCAACAGACTTCTCCCACTCCTTGCAGCACTTGGGGAAAAAAAAGAGGAGGGGCAGACAGATAGGAACTTCTCTCCGACATCAGCAAGTACTTTCCTATCTTGTGTACTTAATAACTCTGAATCAAAAATAAAAACTCCTATGTGGAAGAAGCAGATGCTGTCTGGACAGAATAAGCCAGGTGCATCTCTTCAAAGAAGAATGTCTGATGACAAATCTCATGGGAGCATTGGGTAGGTTCCTATTTCTGGTGTTCGTATTTCATCCTTTATTTCTTGGTCAAAACCTACTAAGTAAATAGCTAAGAGGAAATATGCAAAGCAACACCAATCTCACTGAACTGTACAGCAGTAACCGGTATCATTCCTTAGTCTTCCAAGCCTCAGTCTGCTGTATTCTAACACCCTCATGGACTATCATTTGGTGCACCCTTGTATGATCCCCATAATTAACTATCTGTCAAATATGACTTGATGTTGTTCACCCAATGCCCACCTTGGCTCTTTGCTTTGAGTGGAGACCACCAATGAATGACCTTAACCTGCCATGTCTGGTGTCTTCCCTGGAGCCTAAACTAACTCCTTTGTTCCCCAGACTCCCACCTGCCAGCCTACCTAATCTTACTGTCTTGGCAAGGCTAAGTACTCAGCAGGACGAGTTGCTCCTATCTAGAAGAGTATGTTGTATAATCCATTATGACCAACACTGACAGCGATTTATAGTATCTTCTGCCTTGTGACTGTAGTTTTGCAGAGGTATGGCAAGAAACAATTCCCTTTGATAGGAAAATGTGCAATGAGTTTGCCCCAGCAGCCATAAGGACAGAAGGAGCTCTGCTCACCTATGCAGTCATCTGAGGTACCCTGCTCCATTAATAGTGTATGGCTACGCTCTCAAGTTACCATTTGCAGGAATGATACCTTAAAGCAGTAGATGTGACCCTGCACAGTTTAATAGATTGGAGAGGCACAAATGAGACACCTGATGGCTCCTCTCGCCCCCTCACCCTTCATCACAACCAGGCGAAGAAAAGGTATTTATGTGAAAACAACCCCTGAAAAATGATACTGTTTTTTCCTCTGTACCCGGCACACATTTAAAAAAAAACCACCACGTTTTGAGAACAGCGAAGAATCAGCTTCAGTTTTGTTCAAGTATCACTGCACAGGCTTTCCATCTCCAGGTCTCTGTCTGTACAGATAATGTAATATTGGTTTAGGGATTAAACCACACCTTAAAAAAATACTAAGACTCAAACCATATTTGACTACCAAACAGGGATATGAGTGACATCGATGCAAACAAATTATGTCTGTATACCAGATGTTCCTTATCAGGTTGTTTCTGATCCACCACAGGCTTACACCTTGCAAGCAGAAAAAGCTTTTTTTTTGCTATTGCTCAAGGACACTCGTGTTTTAAGATCATTATTCAGTATTTTGATTTTCACTGTACACTGACAGAGTCATGTATCAAACATATTCTCTGAAATCTTTCTTTTCCCCCGTCTGGTAGGGTTTGCATGACTAGAGACCACTCAGGAAAATGAGTTCAGGACTTATCAGTGAGCTTGTATTCACTCACTAGGCACTGCAGTATGAAAATGAAAAAGATGAAATTAATTGCTACCTTGAGAATCCCCAACTGCATTAGATCTGAAAAGAAAAAGTCATGCTGCTGTTCCACCGATTCCATAGTCACACTGTAACTCTTTGCAAATTATAAAAAATAGCAAGATCCATCCAGATACCATCCCTGATACACTTGTGTAGAAAAGCTTAAATAAACTGTTTATTGGAGAAAGCATAGAGCTGAGTGAGGAAAAGCATGCTCCATTCTTGTCTGTGCTATTATCAATATTGATCCGAATGGCCAGGCTGATACACTCAGCCTTGTTTCCCACTTTCTTTAAATTACTCCCACTGAGAAAAGTTGCTTATTCCTCCATCAAGCTGGGAAGCACAGAGAATGTTGTTAAACAGATATTCACGCATTTCTTGCTAGCTAACCGGCTTGCTTGTCTGCAATTTTGATCTTTGTTGATGTTCTTTGATTTATGGAATTACTAAAATTTGGCACGAGATTCTGCAAAAATAGAATTTGGAACATTTTTTATAGTATCTTTTGCTTCAATGACTTTTCTAGGTATTAATCCTGCTCTTTGGGCTTTGTCAGAAACCTTATCAACAGCAGTGAGTTTTGCACAGATGTGCTGAAAACATTATAGCCCAACTGTGTCATCACTTAAACTGCTGTGATTGGTGCTGTACTTGCATCTATTACCAACCACAGGTACAAAATGCGCTACTGTGAGAGTCAGACCATGCAATTTTTTTACCCAAAATTACTTAAATGTTTTTAGAGAACATAGCTGAGTATTCCAAGTAACTTATTGTTTAGAAACCTAAGTCCTCACTGAACATCAGTTTTACTATGGATGCAAAAGCAAAGTATGACTTAGTTCACTTCCCACCCTTCATTTGGTTGTGGAAAAGTTACAGTAAAAGAGCTGAAAATACTTTGTCCGTTGACATTGTTATTAAAAAAGAAACATAAGTCTAAATGCCTAATGATTTGATGAATAAGATGTGATTTTTCTGATCAGCGTTATCTTCTCAGGTGGGTGGCCAAGAGCAAAATTAATCATATTTAAGCCCAAAATAATTGTTAGCATACTGGGAGCTGCTCTGCTGCAAAGGCCAAGATGACAAATGCTCAGTGTTTTTGTAAATTGATTATACGCATCCATACTCCCTGCACTGATAAGAAGCCATTTTAGCGTAACCTCCATGTTGCATTTTCTTAGCTATTCAGAAAGGACCCTCATGTTTTCACACTGCTGAGAACTCAGTTTGGACTCATTCGGTCACACACTGCAGCAGCCGTATAGCACCTATTCTCAGCTGCATGTAAATTCCCTGAGAAAATATAAAGGAAAATAATAACGACAATTACAACTATAATAACAACAACAATAATAACTCTCCAAGCCCCATTCTCCCACCACTCCAAGGGCCCTTAGAAAGATGGCATTAACTTCACCTTGTACATGGGAAGCAAGGTGAAAGGCAGGGCTGAGGAGCCAGCACCGCTACCGCTCGACTCAAGAATTCCCGCCTGCAAACCCTTGATTTGGGAAGCAGCCTCCGGTCACCTCTGGTCCGCCCCCACAGAGCCTGAAGTTAAAGCCTAACTTCACAGACACCTGTGGGCACCTTTCCTTCACTTTGTCTGGGAAATGAAAGCCAACTCTCATCCCGGTTCTAACTCGCAGGCCTGTTCCCCACGTTGCCCCAGTGGCCAAAACACTGTGCACACCCCAAACATTGGGATGCAGAGGCTTCCGGACCTCGACACATATTTCTTTAGCACCTTCCTGACTACACTAACTCTGCCGTGCCACTGGGTCCTCCTCCTCGCTGTACGGGCAGTGCAAGGTGTTCCAGGGACATTTTTGCTTATCTGCTCAGCCTCTGTGCAAGCGTAGGGTGCCAGGGGCTCCCCGGACCATCACCCATCCAGCATGCCGTGCCACAAGCTCACCACCACCAGCATCCTAAGAGGGGAAAAATATTACAGTTTAAGCTTGCTGGGACAGAACTGGGAACAGCACCTCATTTTCATGATGAGGAGCCCTGTTCTGCTCATCAGATTTCACAGCCTCACGTAGAAAACAAAGTGTATCTGGTTGCCCGTCTCCTACGGTAGGATCAGGTCCAGGGCTTCCTGAATAAAATGGTAAGCTCTTGCATGAGTATTGTGCTGCTGCCTTTTAACAGCAGCTACGACAGCACAAAAGGTAACAGAGCAACAAGCACACCCAAAGCTAAAACCACGCTTCCACCTCTTGATTTTCTGGAGCACTGATTTTTTCCTTTAAAATTCAAGTCTTTAATCAGAATTTGTGACAGATAATCAAGAAATAATAGTTTTTAATGTACTGTAATAGCTGGAGCAGCCTAAGTGCTTTCTTAGATTTTTGAATAACTGGCTAGTAACTTTCTAAATACTTTTTCTCTAGTAACACATTGTTGGGGTCTTTGGTTCTTGTTTTTTAGTTATCTTCCCAATTCTTTCTAAGAGGCATAAAGAGAGAGAAGTAATTAAACTCCCCTTCACATATGATAATTTTTTCAGCATATACAATGTTTATGTTTTTTCCTTCCCAGAAGGAAAAAAAAAACTTTAACCATTTAATAACTAGCAAAAGTTTTGATAGGAAAAGACTCCGTGTGCTACTGTAAAGTACAATCTGATTTGAACAGCATATTACTGAGATTATTAACAGAAATACCAACTACAACAATGAAGACTCCTCATGAACACCTGCTTAGGGTCTTAATTTTGCTTTAATGGGCTATTACTAAGGCTTCTCTAACAAACTCCCTCGCCCCCCCCAAATCAATCCTGGATCAATACAGACACACATGCCCTGTGTAGAGCCTTCTGTTCTTAGGACAGGATTAAAAGATTCGTTAGTTTTATGATAGCTTGGTTAAAAGATGGAAATTTAAAAGAAAAAAAAAAAAGAAAGATGCACATGTCCTACACAGTTTAGATCTCTTCTGCTTAACAAACTCAGCATTTGCAAAGGTTTGACAGAAGGGAGGCAACTTTTTATTTATTATCACAGTAACAAGGCTCTAAAGAATCCCAAAGCACGTTACTCAGCCTCTGTAAATGATCAATTAAAAGCTTGCTTGAGAGCCAGCTTCCACCAAAATTCACTGCCATTTCTTAGTGAGACTGAGGTGGTACAAAACAAAGGCAGATGAGCAGTTTTTAAAAACAACCCTGTATTCTTTCAACCAAACATGTATAGAAACTTTAAACGGAGCAGATATCAGGTGTCTGAGTACTGAAGTGACTTACTTAAAACTTTGATCTAGGTATATCAATTACTATCTAGAGCCTTTAACATTATGGAAAACGTATTTCTGCGCTGACTCTGCAATAGCAGATCTTTATTTTCTCTGAAATAATCCTGAACACTATTTTTGTTCAACCAAAAATCAAACATGGGAAAAGTCTACAGAGTTATAAATTCATTAGTTAAAACCCAACATCAGATAAATAGCCTTAAAAAGCATTTAAAATGTTGCACAATACAAAGCCGTGCGTTATCCACAACTACATTTAGTTTACAAGTTGATCATGTTATTACAGCTCCCTAGAACAGGGTTTTAAAAAATATTTCCTTTATTATGAAATATAATGCTGTTCCAAGTATAATCTTAAGACATTTTTCTACCAAACATACAGATTTATTGAACAAAGTGCTAATGATTATTACCTGCACAAAGGAAAAGACTTCAATTTTCCATGGAGTTAGTAAGATTTAACAGTCTACTTCTTACTACAAAGCCACTTTAAAAGTAGTAAATGGTGTTTTCTCTCTCTACCTAGCTGTATCAGACTCATCTGGGTTTTGGGTAACTGCATACAGAAAAATGTGGTTTTAACAGAAAAAGGATGTGATGTTGGTACAAGAGACTGTTTATTGTTATTCTTTAATAATGCGATTTTAAAGAAACACAGAGAACGTATACTCTGTATTTGTCACTTTGCTTGCCTGAGTTCAGAACAAATAACACTGAAAACATTTCCAAGTGTTTGTTGGTATTTTGGGCTCTTTTTGAATCTGCTTTGCTTACTTGAAAGCAAAAGAATAAATTCCAAAACCAGGAAAAGATTTAACCCTGAAGGAGCTGATATTGCACTCTGATTATCTCTCAAAAACATACTGACTACATCAACTTTTTGGATGCAGAATAGTCTTTGTTGCACAGATATATTCTTGAATTTCCAGTCTTTTTTGCTTTGCATAACCAGAAACTATACGGTTTTCACTTAAAAGACAGTTACTCTATTAAACGTAACCCTTTTCCATACGTATTTACAGCTCTATTTTCAAAATATTTTGCCCAAGTTGCTGAGTAAACAGAGTTCACATTTACTGATAACAAGGACTCACAGAAATTGTATATAAACAGAAACACAGCTTTAAGATGCAGAATATATACTGACGACATTTCAGAAGAGGAAGTTTCTTATCTAGCTCACTAGTGAATAGCAAATGAACTTAACAGCCCCAGAAAGCAGAAAACAAACAATATATTTGCAAATGTCTTTTAAAGATTAAGAAAAAGTGCCTGGAAATCTTCATCGCTCACAAAAAAACCTTACAATCACCTAGCAACCTATGTTGCTGCTGCTTTCAAATTTGAACAGGCAGCCTTCACATTCAAAGATGTATCTGAGCCAACTGATGCAACTGTAAGTTTAAAGCAAAACAAAAACAAAAACAGAGATTTTTTTGTCGTTGTTATTTAAATAAATTGCCCCTACCTTTCTTCTGAGAGTACGATGGCGACTGCACTTGAGAAAAAGTAGGTTTTTCTTCGGTGAAATATTCAGGTTGGTTGTACTGATTCAGGGCCATGTCCATGTCAGAGTACTCGCTTTTAAACACGTTTCCAGGGTAACTACAGGTATAAGGCTGATTCACCGCCCAGGCCTGTTCCATATATATGTTGTTACTGTGCAGGACCTGAGCATCACAACTGCTGTAACCCTGATTATCTTCGATATATGTGCAATAATCAGTGGATTGCATGTAGCAATTGCTACCAGCAGCTGGGTGCACTTCATATATTTCTTGCATACAGTAGTTCATTTTGTTAGCCTATCTCAGCTTCTACTTTACGTACACACACACATGCATACACACGCAGGCATGCATACACATGGAACGGGAGAGGAGCAATGAATATACACCAACAAAGTCGACTGCAAAACAGCCCGTTTTACTTTGGAGCAGCACCTGATGTGCTAAAATCCTATTTATATTGGGACAGCTTGTGAACTCCCCTGCCAGTCAAACATATTGGGAAGCAGATTTATGACAGTCAAAGGTCTTAATCTGTGACTGTAAGTTAATTCCAAGGGAAGATGGCAGGCAGGTAGCAATGACCACCAGACAAAGAAGCAACGTCCCGACAACCCTCCTGTTCCCCCATTTGTCTGGAATAATCATTTTATAAACAATTTCCAGCCTTTTCCAATATGATTAGAAAATGATTACTAAGGCGAGGACACAGTTATGTCACTGTAGTTGTCAACTTAAGTGTGAAGCATTATAAAGACCGCTTAAGAACTCCCAGAGGGGATACGCTGAAAATCCTAAAATCAATAATCCTGTTTTTCAGCATTAAACCATAGAAAATCCAATAGTGCTGTGCTGATGACCCAAGCAGTAGTCTAGTTTTACAAAATTTAGCAACTTAATCTGTCATCAGCTTTATTGATTTTGTTTTACAGAATTACATGCATGAATCTCCCCAGCCCTCCACACATACACAATCCTCCCCACTGCCCGGTAATGCATTTACAGGAAAGCTGCTTTTCTAAACTTCAGTGATTTGGGGAGGTAATTTCTATTGAGTTCAACAGGTGGGAAACTTCAAAATCATATAATCAGCAAAAAGAACACTGCTTAAACATTATCAGTAAGCTAATTGCTTTGCTATTCTGCTTTGTTCTTTGTTAGCGTTTATGTTTCTGTAATGAAGTACTTTCAGAAGCGCATCATTTCTGACAACAGACTGAGTAGAGCAAGGAGGGGTTTTGCTCATTTTGGCTCAGCTATGAGCTACGAACATGTCAATGCCACTACAACAAAAACTGTATGATCTTGTAACTGCTTAATGCACCCCAAACCGCAGTATGCTTAACATACCTTGTTTCATCAGCCATTCTTTGCGATCTAAAAGAAATTATTTTAAACTTGTATTAGCTGCTATTTGTTTTTTACTAGGAAAAACATGTTTTTTCTTCATAGCACAGTTAAAATATGGTAAAACTTGTGAAGTCGCTAACAAGACAGCGTCCTTCTTTAATGTCTGATTTTATTATTTGGAAGCAGAATTATTACTGATTTGATAATGAGGTCTTAGCTTTCTTATTTCATTCATATTGAACAATCTACAGGACTGCTGAAACTACCATGTAGGTCAGCTCTTTTTCATGTAGGATCTTAAGTATATGTCTAACAGCCTTGATGAACACACAACTAAATGGTCCTCAAAAGTTCAGAGAAAGAGTTAAGAACTGGGCATGACATGTACAATCCAACATTGTTAAATGTTTCAGTGTAATGCAAACAGTTGACGGAGAAGTGTCCTCTCTTCCAATGTACAACCATAAGGAACCTATCTAAATAAGAAGCATTGCCATTAGTATCTAATGCACAGGCTAACAGAGTAAGCGATGAATAAGGATAAGCAGAATAAGGGTCTGAGGCTCAGAGAAGATAAATTTGTGCTTGGATTTTTTTTTTTTTTAATCGATAAAAGCAGCATCTTTAACACGTATTTCTTATTAACTTGCTCAGAAAATAATGACGCATGGGCTCAGACAAAATAAACTCTATTAAGATCAATCCGACTGAAGTCAATGAAGTTGCTTCCAAAACGAACTTGCTAAAACTCTGATAATTTAAACTAACATCTTAATTAAGAGCACTAAGTTACCGAAATCCCAGAAGTAAAACACAAAGGAACCCGCACTCTCCATGCAGTTTTTACCAAAGATCTAACTCAACAAATAGCATTGTGAAATACAACGGTAAAAAGCACACAATAAAAGTTAATTTTCATTTTAGCTCAGGCCCATGATGTAGATTTTACAGTGACTCTGTCTGTGATAAAAAGTATGTCTTAGGCAAGACTGGATTTTTCAAGAATGGATGTTCAGCACTTCATAAAAACACGCCTGTGCCTCCTAAGAAACTCTGCAGTAGCTGTTCACACAGAAACCCCCAAACCATACCCCTTCATGTGATCTGTTGGTAATACTGTAATACACACAAATGCAACACATACAACCTGCCGAGCTTACTTCTCCACACTCCCCAGGAAGAAAACATTCCACAAGTGCAGTACGTGGGTTGTTCATTTACCACAAAACGATCTGTACAGCTAAGAGGAATTTATGTGAGAGCCTGCGCAGAGGTGAGGCTGTACTTCACACGTTAGCAGAGCAGAATACCTACTTTTACACTACCCAGAAAAGCTTTGGAAAACTGGGCTTTAAATGCTTAGACGGAATTTTTCCCCATGGGGATTTGTCAGATGAGTCAGAATTTCTACAAATTTTCTCTTCCCTTGTTCTTTTCCCCCTGCTATGAAAAAATTAAACAGAACTGAGACTGTGTGTAGATAGAGCCGTGCCAGCCAGGGTGGCACCTGAGGATATGGTATCTCAACGTGGCAACAGCCTGTGACTTACTTTCTGTTTCAAAATACATCCTGCAAACATTTCTTATTTTCTATTGCTATTCCAATAATGCCTAGAAGTGTGTCATAGGTACTACTTTTGCCAGAATTACTTAATACTTCAAGGAAATTATGTTAGATGAAACCATGAAGAATGAGAAGAAAAGGAAAAATGGATAGGAGCCTTTCCTGACAGAAAAAAAAAAAATTATAAACACTGGCCAGGGAATGAGGGTTCCTTGCCTGTAATGTGCTAACATTAAAGAGGTTTATAGCTCTGCAGATTGTTGTTCCCTTGGAAACAAATCAATTCAGAAAACACTGCAAAGATTTAACATCTCTATTAAAATTGAGAAATTCCTAAAATATTTTCATTTTAAACTCTTAGGGTCCCATCCTGCAGGTCCCTTTCATATATCACTTTGAATTAAATCATCTGATAGACAGTCAGACAAGGTCTTTATCACAAGTATGAAACGGAGTAGAAAACAGTATTAACAGCTTTTATTTGTCTTGTATTCTGATTTGAATATTAGAGTCTTTAAATCATGTCATGTTGAGCTTTCATTGCCTTCAGCAATGTAGTATCGCACTTGGAATTTTAGTAGTTCACAAGTGTTTGATCATGTGAACACATGGAAATTAATCACTAGCCAGAACAAAACCTCCGGTGTGAGTAAACAAGCCAGTGATAAACAGCAACGCTGATACTGTGGCAGAAGAGGATCCAAAGTTTGAACCCCTCAGTCTGAGGTGTCAGTTCACTGTATTAAAAAAGGCAGAAATTGCTTGCTGAACACGAGACCTGAATGCCCCAAGGGCTCTGAAATACTCAGCCCGATATAAGCCAGAAGTGTAGTGCAGTCAGTGATGTTACACTGGGTGGGCAGAATGCCTGAAAGAAGGTACCTGCAGGAGAGACTGCTTACGCTAGGCCATGCAGCTCTTCATCAACGCCTGATTTAAAAATTCTGACTAAAACTTTTAATTATGAACAATTACATGCCTTGCTAAGCTGCACTTCTGTTGTGACTTAACTCATTTACAAAACACACCAAAATGACCCCATGGAAACGTTAAGGCAAGATCGTATTCCTGTGGATGCTCCTCCCGACAGCACGTCCCAACCAGCCGATGCAGGAGAAGGACGTGTCATTTAGCACAGTCTGCTCTGCTGTGTACCACTGCCATCTGGCATGTGGCATATTCCCCACAAAAGCCACATTCTCCTGACTGTTTCCAAACTGTGCACCCCTGGCCCAGAGTCCTGGCCATCTCAGTGCTGCAGTTAGGGCCCCCACACGCCACTTCTAAAAGGTTCGGCAGCAGCAGGACCTGGGAGGTGTTGCAGAGCACTCAAATCACCAAGGGCAGAGTGCCACTTCTGAAGGACCAACTGGAAGGATCTGATGTTGTTTGTGTTCACACTTCACGCACACAGATGAAGAAAAATCCAGGGTTTGGTCAAAACATTTTGCACATTTGAGCCTGTAGCTGCAAGGATTAAACATACCTTTCTGAATTCTTAACACTAATGTACACTTGTATTATCAGCTCCTAGTTTTAGAATACCTATTTTTACATGTTACAAAATAACTGTTATATTTCCTATTTATAGACCTTGTTGCCTGCATTCTCTCAGTCACCTCTGATGAAGGTTATGGGGAAAAAAAAAGTTAGATCACTGCTCCTCAAGGAGAACACAAATCTGTGCTTTCAGGACTCACACCATGTAACGTGGGACGCATCACAGACAGTCCCTGTCTTTTCTTATCATAAAGAAAATATACCGAAAACCGTAACAGCTTTGAGCAGATCTACTAATGCGGCTTTTGCAACACACATCACTTGTGAAATAGAGCTATCTCCATGCCCACATGAGTTACCACCTCTCTTTAATATATATATTTGCACTACTTTATGCATTCACTTTATGTTCTATGATCAGAAGCTTAAAATAGTCCCTCAAAAATATGACTATGCAAACTTACTGTTATAGGTTTAACTAAGAAAATCTCAAATATCAGAATCCAAATAATACTGAGCACTTAGAAGAACAGAAAATTAGCTCTATATAGTATTTCTCTTATTTTGAAAACTCCACTTGTGGCTGAATCATAAAGTAAGTAGAATTACAGAATTCTAGTGCCGTAGAGTTACGATAGCATTTGACAGAGTACGTCTCAGTGGAATCAAAGACATTAAAAATTGTCATTTTGTCTGCACCATATTTATTATAGCAGTTGAGGGAAAAAGAGATAAAGCTTTCTGCCATAAAACTAATTTCTTTGGGTTTTCAACAGATGCAGCAAGCATCAAACTAGCTGCCCCTGGTTTAAACTTGGGAGAAATCTTACTTATACCATCGCACACCTCTCTTCTCAACATGTACTAAGTTAGTTCTTTCCCTAACACTGCTCCTCTCACAGAACCTGCTGTACCTCAGTTGTGACATGCCACTAAATTGGTATGTGACTCATAAAGCACCAGTGTGATGTGCCTTTTACTGAAACACTTCAGACTCATTAGTGTGTTTGGATAACAAAGAATGTCATCCTCTATATTTAAATATTCAGGTTCACTACGAATCCAGTTCTCCCTGAAAATACTTGGTACTTTCGATAAATTTGGTTAAAGTGAATGGAGTTTGCTCTTTCATGATCCAGACACTTCCGGGGCTTATGTTTGCTTTTCTTGCACTAGTTCCTGGTATTATTCTCAACACACATAGGCAGCACACGGTCTTGTCAGAAAGCACTTGTTCCTTGAGAGATTTGTCACCAAACTGGCTAACAAAATTCTTGAGTAGTGTTTGACAACTTTCAAGATGGTCTCTGAGCAAATATGGCTAAGAGTCATTATGGACTTGTGACCCAGACAACCCAATTTGTTAAGTCTCCCCATATCTCATAATTGGAAGACCCTGTTAGCAGACAGCAGTTAATTACACAGCTTATCTCTTGAGAAAGTCAGGGCCAATACTTAAAACATGTACCTTTTCTGAGTCCCTCCCTACCCCAACTCCACACGAAACCTTCAAGGTAAAAAAGTTCCATTTGTTCAAAAATAAAACCAAGCAGAAAGCTAGCTAATGGAGCTTGACACCATAATTAACAGACCCTTGGCCAGGACTGTCTGGGTTTGGCAGCCTCCTGACAGAGCTTGGTAAGACGTTAAAGCGATCAACACCTGACATCTGTTAGCAAAGAGGCATCCTGAGGTAAAGAGCAACTAAATCTAAAGAAATCAGGTACTTAGACCAGTTTAACTTTTTCATGAGGTGATATCCTGCCTGACACTGTAATCTTTCTTCCTGCAGTGACGCAAGACTTAAGTAAAAGAAAACAACTTGTAGTCCCTCCCCCCCAATATGCAGTAATTATTTTTTTGGGTGAAGAACTATTTATCCCAGTATAAAAGAAAATAAAAATAACTTAAGCACTGAATTTGTGCTAATATCTATGCAACGGTGGTTCTTAAAAGGAATTCTTTCGATGCTGGGCTGATGTGATAAGAAAAAAGCTACCTGAAAGAAAGCGGTTAATTCTCCTGACTACTGAGGCAAAGAATATTCATAACAAGAAGTTCCACTTATTTGAGTTCTGTATGTGCGCTTACTGAGGCTTTGGGGAGGGTTGGTAATAAGAAAAAAGAAAAGGCAAACACCACAGTCACAGGTGAGATGAGCACCCTGAAAGCAGCAAAAGAATGTTTTCGTTTGCCTTTGCATTTTTAATGTATCAAAGATATGCTTTATTTAAAAAGGCCAGGTTCAGAAAAGATTTCTGATCAGCTTATCAAGACTATAAAGGGAGAGACAAATACATTTTTAAAGGGCTAAAGGAATATATATTTTATATTAGGTATCATACAGAAGATCCCAGTAAGCACTCGTCACATTGTCATGAGGGCTCTTCAGAAAGCTATTAAATTAAATAAAAAGTAATACTAAAAATCACTATTAGCTCTGATTAAAAAAAGTAAAATTAAAAAAATTGGTAGCAAGAAAACACCCCCCACATAATAATGCTTTTACCAATCACCAAATCCTTGATTATAAACAAAAATGTAACAACCTGGTTTTTGTTTTGTTTGGTTTTTAATGCAGCGTTTGCTGTGCTCTGCATTATAATGCCAGTTACCTTTACACTTTTTTTCTTCTTTTTGGTATTCCTGGGCACTTGACATGACTTGAAAATTTGCTTTTGTACAGTCTGGCTGTAAAATTCTGCTAGTCCAAGCTGAAGCATGTTGACATTGCGAAAGCTGCTGTCCATTCCTCTGGATATCATAATTTTTGGAGTGTCTTTTCCTACATAAACGGTTTTCTGCTATGCCCACCACGTTCCATTTCTGGTGATTTCTGTCAGGAAGGTGAATCAGTCTGTCCCATGACAGGAGGCCACGTCCTGGATGTTTGGCAAATACTGTAGGGCTACAAACTGCTGGCATTGCCAAAATCTTGCTGAGGTGTGGAGTTTTGGAAAGCAAGTGGTTCCCCAGCTCTCCTGATGCCGTGGTATTCCTGTGCGTCTCCACTTGACCGCACTGATAGGATGCAGAGACTTTCAGCCATCCCCACTCAGCCACCATCACTTCCCTTCGGCACAAGTAAATATAAAATTTTCCCGTCTGTGAAGCCTGAACAAGTAGGCAGATCTATGTGGACAGGCTCCCACTGGATGTAACTTTCACAACATCACAACTAGAACACGGGCCTCAGGGCAAGTTACCACCAATTTATTGCCTTGCTCATATGATCATTTGAGGTCTTGTAGGTCGAGGCTGGTCGTGAACAATTTTCAGATACTTAAAACACAAAACATCAAGGATTCAGCCTTGTTTGACTTTGCTCTTATCGTAGGCTGACCTGAGGGACACTCTGTTACCTAAGTGTGACATTCTTATGTGGGCATGCTTAGCAGTTCCGCTTTTGCTACCTACTGCCTTTCTCTGGTTGTGGTCACAGGGAGTATCAGAGACACTAATTTTATCACGGGAGTATGGACATGTGAGCCCAGTGTTTATAAAGAACAATACCAAAGCTGCCTGATTTTGTCTACTTAGTCATAATGATTAAGGAAATGTATCTATTCTTTGACAGAGAAGAAACGGGAGATAACACTAGTTGACAGATCTGTAAAACTAAATATAGCCCATTTTCTATTTTTGAGTAGTGAAATTAAATGCTATAGAAATGGCACATTGGAGATGATATTCCACATTAAAAGAAATTATTTTATTTTATATAAATCGAAATTCAAATACAAAATAGCTTTCTAACTTGGATACAGAAAATAGCAAACTCCAGACATTTGATGACGAATATCCACTGTGGTTTTAATCATAGTAAGATTCTGCTACTTTAGTGGACCCAAGAGTTAATTTTACATACATTTCACTCAGCAAAGTAACTCATATACATATTAGTAAGTAAGTGCACACTAAATCAGTAATTTCTTGATAAAAATTATTTGAAATAACTTCGGATTTCAGTTACCAGTTCTATCATACTATTGCTGTTTCTGAAAGTTTTGTCTGAAGTGGAATATTCCTAATACAGGACATGTTCAGAAGACTGAGTTATGGTTAGTATCAAATACTGTTATCCTGTGTTCACCTCTGACAGTATAGATGGCTTTCCTCAACATCTTGTTTAATTTTAAATGTAAGTGCATACCTTTTGTTCTGCTTGGAGTGTAAGGTCACCTGGTATTTGAATTTAAAGTCAATTCCTTCTACTCACCGTACCTCAGCCCGACATCAACAACATGCATTTGTAAGAGAAACTATTTGGCATCACAGACTTCAATGCACAGGGCAGGTAAGTGAGCTACAGAGCCTGCACTTACCTACTGACTTCTGGCTTTATAGATCCACTTAGTTCACACTTGATTTTCTTAGTAAAATTAAAAACTAACTCTAAAGGCAGGTAATACGGCAAGAGAATATCACTTGTAGGAGGGTAATCAGATTTAAAATAAAATAGCGAGAGTAACCCAGAAAATACTAGGCAATTTTTTTTAAATTAAAAGAACACTATTTTTTTCATAATTTGAAAACTTTTATATCTTCTAGACTTCATAATAAATTTAAGCTTAGAGGGAGGGACTGGATTGTTCTGGTAAGACGCTCTGGAAGCTGCACAGAAGTTCTCTGTAAGATCTGACCAAACTTGGCCACTTCACTCTTCACAGCACGGAGATGAACTGTGCCCTATAACCCACCCTTCCACCTGGCTTTGGGTGACCTCCAGTAACACACCCTTCAGCACAAGGCTACTCTCCTCTTCCTTGTCTTCCTTCATGTTCTAGTTATCTCCCTGCACAAATAATATTATATCTTTATAGAAATGCGAGAGTCAGGCAGGTGCAAAAAAAACCCCTCACATATAAAAAAAATACAGGCATCCAGACAATTCCCTCACAAATAGATACTTCTATGCTTCACCAATCTCTTGAGCAGACCACTGAACCCACAGAAACCAATCTCTTGAGCAGACCACTGAACCCACAGAACTCCTGATTTTGTTTGCTAAAGTCGGTTATATTGCCTGTTACTCAGTTCTTGCTATTAGTCCTGGAAATGAAATCTGTGATTTGTAATCCAGGCTGTTCGATCTTGTTAAGCAAAAATTTCAGTATCTTTTTCCCAAATGTATCTTTGATATTAAAGTTCATCTTTGCTGTCTTTTAGCCTATGAAGATTTGCTTTACCTTTGATTTTAATTAAAAAACATACACTCACCACAAGGGTAGATCCCCAAGGATCCAGAGTGGATGTCACACAAAGCTTATAGATTTTTAACTTCAGCGAGGAATTCTAAAACCCTCCTTAACTTAAAACATTAAATTAAAACATCTTTTCTAATTTCTGTGTTTGCAAAGCATCTATGGGATTTTAAAGTAGGATTCTAGACACATTTAAACTATAAGAAGAAACTGATTCTATTACAGCTTCTATCATTTGGAATTTGCCCAGGTAAGAGTTTACAAAGGCTAACCCCACATCAAGCAGCTTTATCCTCTTTTAGTTCCCTCTGAAATTTCTCTTACTATTTTGACTCCTATATTAGCTACAGTTTATTGAATTTTACAAGCTTCCACTTTATTTCACAAATTCTCTTCAGTCACCAGGGACACTTTACTTTCAAATTTTGCTAGACAAGGATTAAGTTGTAAGGAAATACCACTGAGGGGGTCTCCTTTTCTCACACTTCCTATGCTGTGGCGCAACAGAAATATATGTCCTAAATCACCATTCAGCTTATTAAAATGTTAAATTACAGTTCCATTACTAGACTACCTAATTTATTCTACTCCTTCTATTTTAACATATCTTGCCTGAATTTCTTAAATGCTTTTTTCTTTCTTTTTCGCTAGAGAATGTTGTTTAAATCTCCTACATCTGCTCTTAGTTTTGCCAGACCAAAACACTTGATAAAGAATGATAATATAATTTTGTCTGAGCTCCCTAATTGTAAGAGAAGCATCTCTCTCCCCCTCTAGCTACTGTTAAAACGGCTATAATCACGGCAGAAGGCAGTGCAGCCTGCTGGGATGAATCACTGCCAAAACACAGGCCCTACTTCAGAGTAAAGAGGCACTAATACGAAGGGCCTAGAGCACTTCTTGCCAACATAGGTAAAGGAATCATTAAGTAATTTCAGAGATACAAGAGCAGCACATCGTAGCAATAACTGGCATCCAAGCAGTCAACAGTTCAAAAGACTTGAGAAAGTCAAGTTCCCATCAGTGTCTTTAAAGGTAAGCTTGTTCTGTAGAAGTAGGAAAGTTCTAGCAGATGAAGTGCCCACTGAACTAAACTAAAAGAACAAGCCAGGAGAATCCCTCAGAAATTGTGTATTACAGGCCAAGACAAAGACTCCTCACGGGTGATTGTAATGGATTGTAAAAGCTGGCCTGTTTTCAGATACGCAGCATTATCTGAACGTCAGTATACGAAGGACTATAAAAACAATGGAACAGTTAATTTGTTTTCATCTCAGCTATATGGTTTTTTCCCTACTTCTCTACTAGCATCTGCCAGCAGTGGTAAAGAGATACAAAAAGCTTCTTGCTTCTTTAGTACATCTCAAGAGAACGGGATCATAACTTGTTTCTTCCAGAAAGACAGGAGGTGGTAGCCAGCCAGCCTGGAGGACAGCATTTCTTGCTGGAATGAGCTGCGTACCTATCCCGTACTTTCACCCTGACAAAAACAGGGTGCACGGGACAGGATCAAAAAGCATACTGAAAGGAGTGTCTGTTCCCTGTGCTCACCGCAACAACTGCAGGGGCACCACATTAAATCCTCCCTGCCGTGCCCAGAGAGCTACACCCATTTGTCCCAGCTCGGGAGCTGCCTGGTACACTCCAAGCTGGCACCGGTACTACCGTTGTTGCTAGTGCCGCTTCGGACCGCAGCAGCTCCAGCTGACAGCTACATCCATCGGTGATGAAAGCTGTGTGACCACACAGGCAACCAGTCCCTGCTCCTCAGAGACTACGTTGCTCACGCTGTTTTGTGGAGTGCAAACATCTCTGTCACCCTCAGCAACAGGCTATCACTTAGTTTGGAGGCAAAAGCGTAACCTACAGCTCTGGCACATCAGAGGATTGCTATTTTTACAGAGATGCTTCCTCTCACAACAAGAAGTGATTTTACGTTCCAAAACTGCTCACAGCCATAAGAATTCCAACATGTAGCTGATGAAAGTGGTAGCAGCAGGTGAATGTATTAGTCTCTGAATCACCATTAACTTGCAAAACAGAAGACTGACAAAAATGATTCTTACATAAAGTTTTGCCTCTTCTCATATTGGAAATTTTACTGAAAACAGAGCAGCAAGGGCAACAGCACTTCACTGTGGCTTTTTTTCAAACATTGAAGTATGCAAGCATCTAAGGACATTGAAGTAGGCTGGCTTCAGAGAGATCAGCTAAGGCAAATGTAATCAGGATTAGGACTGAGGGGTGCACAGTAGGTTGATCAAGCAGCCTAGCTTCATATGGACCCAGTCCAATAACATTAGATGATTTCTTAATGACTTAAGGAAAAAAAAACCACAAGCAAGATACAATTAAAGGACATCTCTCCAGCAAAATTAAAACCCGATTCATGTTTTGTACAAGCATTTTAAAGCATACAAATTAACGGTAAGTAAAAGCATGTGAAGTTTTCACGTGTGTTTGTGCCGGGAATGATAAGACTGTCTGTACCATACAAGGCTAAGGTCTCCTTTCTTCTCATTAATGCTGCTGTCAGTTCACAGCGTTTTATTTCCTTTATTTTGCTCCTCCTCTCCTCTTCCCCTCTCCCTCCCTTCCCTTTTCTCCTGAACAACACCACAGCATTTTCTTCTTACTCCTCCTTATCAAACAGGGAAACGCTTCACAACCGAGTTTCTCAACTTTTAGTTTTGTGATCCTTGAATAAGCAGAAGGATGGAGCACAGCTGACACAGACTGGACTAGTCAGATTCTTCTTTATAAATAAGCAAACTCTGCCTTCATATAATGTGCTAAATAAAACCTTTGAGAACATGTCATTTCTTTCCTAGCTTTTAAAATGTAAAAATGACAGTGACTAGAAGAAAAAACTGTACAATGAGAGAAAGGGATTCTAGCAGGTAGAACTAGTGATGTCTACTGAAACCATGAGGTGGTTTCCAGTATTTCAGAAACGTGTGCAAGTGTGTGCTTGTGGGAGTAAACAGAGCCAGAATTATTTAATCCAGAACTGTTACTCACTGTAATGGTGGCGATACTATAAAATATTTAAATATTACATTTTAGAATATAACTTTCAATACAAAATACATTTCGATATTCTGAAACAATCTTCTGGACAGATTACATCATCATGAAAGAAGGATGTGTGGATATTACAATAAACTTTGCAAAGAGTTTTTAATGTGTAAGAAAAGGTAACATTAAGACACCTGTAATATTAAGTGTAATAGCTTTATCCTTATTCTTGCTGAGAGGTGTCTTGACCTCCTCAGTGTGAACCGGTGTAACCACTGATTAAAAACACACCGAGTTTCTATTAACTACTGAAGTAATACTAGACATACACCCATCTCATTAAGAACCTGGGCTTGATGTTATGCTCAGATTTCCGAACACAAGAAAAAATTAATCAGAGGAAAAGAATATCCAGAACGTAACAGCTCATCTGTAAGTTAACCAGAGGCAGGTTCTGAGCACAGAGAAGCAAATGGTTCAGGGTTCTGGTACTGAAGAGCTACCTGGAACCCTCTCCTAGACAGGAGTTGTGTGCCCGAATATGGAATCTTGTGACAGCTACAGATACAAAAAAATACTGTAAGAAAGAAATTACCAAAGCTGTATGGGAAAAAGCTGTAAGATATCAGGACACACACTGGAACTAGAAAGGTCATGTTAACTTAATAGCGTCACATAGATGAGAAATGCAACTGACCCTCTTACAGCTCTGTAGCAGACACAGGAGGGAGTTTCTCTGAGCACGAGGTACACCCAAGCACAGCAGCTCTGTCCAAACCACAGGGCTCGCCTGGTTACTCTTTTCCAACAGGAGCCATAAGCAGATACTCAGGGAAGAGTGAGAACAAAGCAAGCATGTATGAGAGTTCCTACCAACAGTCTCCCAATCCCCAGCTACTTGTCAGCACAAGGGACTTGCCGAGCCCCTCAGTTCTAGCCAAACTGTGGTAATGCCCAAGGGACCTCTCTTTGAAGTCCTCCTCTTGCCTACTCTTCTTTGCATCCACAACGGCCTTTGGCAAGGAGTTCCAGTATGTGTCTCTCTAACCTACAGAATGCTCCCCCTCTGTTTTAAACCAAGATCAATTTGATGTCTGATGAACAGCGATCCACCTCTGCAGGACTCATTTTGCAGACTACTGCCTGTGTGAATATGGGAATGTTAATGGCTTTTTACTCTCTTCACATTGTGTTAGGGGATTCTTTTAATGCCTAGGGACCTATTAAAGTAAAAGGTGAGAAGCCAAGACACCATTTCCAGATTATGAACCAAAATACCATAAAATAGGTCTTTAAAAACACATAAATTACAGTGAAACTCTTTGGGAAATCATTCAAATCAGTTCCACAGATTACTTCAAATCACCAACACCATTTTGTAAAATCCTCATTCCGAGTACTGCTTTTGTCATGAGCTTTCGCATCAGTCATATGGTCTTTCCTCAATCACACATCAGACCTTCCACCCTTCCTCACTGAGGAATGGACAGTACATTTGGCCACTGTTTACTAACAGCAAATCCTAGGGATATATGCACATAATTGAAGCTCTTTGTTTTTTTCAAGATGATGAAACAGTTCAAGTTATTTTACTTCTAGAATCCCCTAAAGAGATACCCTATATTTTGAAATAACACCTCCTGTTCAAGGACTGAGGTTTGAGGAATGGCCAGTTAAAAAAACAGTTACTAAAGCTAGCAGTCTTGTAAATACGTAATTTGTGAAAGAAAAAAAAAAAAAAAAGCAACAAATAAAGTTTGCCCAGATAATGTAGGCAAGGGATTCTTCAGAAAGAAAGACAACCTGGGATGTGAGGAGAGAATTCTTTAAAACTCAAAATAATACTGAAGTTTGGTACAGGTCTAAACAGTTTTCAGACACGTGATCACATAGGTAACAAAGCAGATCTGAAAGTCTGGCTTTCATGTTTTGCAACCTTTAAACACTTCCTCAAACATTTGTCCTCTTTTATGGTAAGTACTGCAGCACATCTGAAGCTTTTGAAGAATATAAACAGAAACGCATTTAGAGAATGCAAAAGGTATGTTGTTTATATGGAAAAAACTGGAAAATGTCTGACTGGATATTAGCTCCCCTATAGTTCACCGACAGCTTTACATTTGGCACGAAAACATTACAGTCCTCCCTACATATAGGACTGCGTATCAAGGACAACTGGCGTAGTCAGTTCATTGCTCTGACATACAGTCATCAGAAGAACCGCACAGCCCCCTCTGTGCTCAGGCTTCGATGACCACAACGTGGCAGGCTGCAACTCCTGTGGCAAGCACAGCAAATGACAGTGGTTTATTTTATAGGTTAGTGGAGAAGACTTAGAAAAAACACAAGGGGTTTTTTAATTAACGATTTTGAAAAGGTTTTGCCTGCCAAATTAACAAGTATGTTTTATATTGACAACACTATGTACACCTGAGTGCAACAGTGAAGTGCAGTATTAGTCTAAGAATGATACTCAAAATTTCAAACACAACAGTCTGTTCCCATCAGAAATAAATTTCAGAGACAAGTTAACAAAAAGAAGCACTTCTGGTTTAAATCAAATTACTAAAGTAGTGGATTAAGTATACTGATAAATTATCGAAAAAAGAAAAGGGGAAAAAAATCCTAGCACAAACATAAGGAAACATACTTAAGAAAATGGCTAGCAGATGTTGCAAAGCTAAAAAAAAATACATGTTTGTTTTCTCTGTTCTTTGTGAAACCTCACTAGATCCAATTTTTTAAAAAAACGTGTGTATCTTATCTGGAAAATGCAGCAGGTATCCATGAGTTGTAAATATGAAACTTAAACACCTTTGGAAACACACAGACATAAGACCTTATATCTAATGTCTTATGTTTCTAATTAAAAAACCGCACTCTGTAGAGAGCCTTTTTTTTTCCTCCATGATGGGAAAGAAAATCCCAACATACTGCTAGAAAATTGCATAAAAATTTGAAACATTACAAAATGTTATACAGGCTAATTTGCCTTTTGAAACTTTTATATTTCTATAGCACTTTTTGAAAGCACTTTTAAAAACATTAAAGTTTAAAACAAAAAAGTAAAAATTAAACCAGAGTGTCTGTAACCTAGAACTTACCAAGTGCAGTATTTTTAACTGCATATTAAAAAATACGCTTCTAAGTAATAAGAGCCATCATGGAGTGATTCATAGCTTCATGCAAAAACATCCCACAACATAAATCTTGTTAACCTTTTGAAAATCCCCAAAAGCTCATTACAAAGCTGCTGAATCCTGGCCCAACAAAACCTTATATTAAAGTATTTACCGTCCTTCTAAAAAAGTCCATTACTTAAAAGAAATAATACACTTGAGTTACTAGGATTTTATCATGGTCTGGCAGACAAGAAGTGTCAGACGGTGATGTACGTCAAATTAAATTATCCTAGGAAAATCATCATAGAAATCCAGGAGAAATAATTTCTCAACTGATGTTACATAATAAACTATTCTCCAACTGAATTAATGGCAAGTTTACAGGGTACTGAGCATTCCAGTGAAAAGACTCCTGAAGAGAAGGCAGTACCTTCCCTAGCCTATTACTTTTCCCAGTTCTTGGAAACTACATGTTAACGCCCTTGGAGACACCGGTTTTCAAATGGATTTGTTGCACAAAAGCTGATTAATTTTCTTCTCCAAATGAGCAACCTGTTACAAGAAATGCTGCATATTAAATTCTACTTACTGAAAATATGCATTTATGACATTTAAATTATATTCCCTCATGTAAGCACTTAATTTTATTATAATTCCTACCTTGACCTAACTTTGCAGCCATTACCAAATAGAACAGTGTGAATATTTGAGAGTAGAAGCACAGTGCCTGAGTTGATTATGAAACGCCAGGTGAAAGCAGAGTGAAATCCTGCCCTTACTGAAGGCAGTGAAAGAGCTGCTGCAGACTTCACTGACACCACTATTAAATTCCTTACATTCAATCTTCACCTGCCATGAAGATGAAATTAATAAGATTCACTGTACTCTACAAATACTATTTTCTCATTTTTAGAATCCATCCTTGAATTCCTTCAGATGAAGATCTGCCTCAGGGCTTGTCTGCATTTTGGGAGAAAATATACAGAAGGAAGGCTTCAGTGACAGATTATTGCCAGTAAATATTGATGCCAAAGCCAGAAGCTTCACTACAGTGTTTAAATAGCAAGATTTTTTTTAATGAACTATGTTACATTGCCTATTTGTTTCAAAGTACTATCTTCCCAGTGAGAAAATAATACTTTCCAACTTAATTTTTCTATTCTATTATGCAAATCTATGGCAGAAAGACTTGTAGTTGTTGCTAAGGTAGTACTAATTTTTAAAATGCCAATCGTTTTTTTTCCCCAGGTATTACTCTGTGGACAGTAACTGCTGGTGCCCATTGTAAAGCTGCTCTTGAACTATGGGGGGAGCATCCAGTCATTTTCCACTTATTTCTATTAAAAAAACCCCAAACATATTTGACTTACATTCCCTAAATGCATTTTTAATGTTCTTTAAAAACATCGGATCTGCTGCAACATTTATCATAAAAGACAATAAATGCTTAAAAAAATAAAGCTTCAAAATAGGAAAGCTAAACTTTCAGGGGTTTTTGTTGTATTTATATGTGTGACCACTCATCCGAAAACTATTTATTGTAGGGATGTACCAAGCTTCAGCTGATAAGAACAGAATGCATCCATCTCAGACACAGCACTCAACTGCAGGATGTATTTACGACCAGGTCTCCCTCCCCAGAATCATCCCTTTATCGCAGTGTTTGGTCATCACCTGAGTTATCTGTACATCAAACTGGTTAGGCAAGATCTGACGCTCAGAACTGCCATAGCTGCAAAGGTACACTGAGGAGCACACTGTTTACAAAACCTGTGGGTCCAGGTTTTCACTTGTCAGCTTCTAATGTCACCAAGGACCCAGTATTAGGTGTTCATTAACTCCATCTGTATTGCTGTGTGGACTCTATTTTGACTGCATTCTAAGAAGAAGGAAGAGTAGTCTGGACTTCATTAGCTCAACATTTGCCTTTCAGTTTATCTTTCTGCATGCCCAAATTGTAACTGGTGCATTCTTTTTATTTTTCATTTTATTCACTCTCCAGTAAGGGCTTCTATACTTCCGAAATCCTTCCACGTCACCCATAACTTTGAAGTTCCCAAAATAATTTTTGAAAACTGGAACTCTCTCTTTATTTAAAGCTATACACATGTACAATTACAGGCACGTGCCATAAAATAATCACACCAGTATGTGTTTTTAAAGCTGAGCTGTCAAAATGTTAGAAACATTTTTCCTATGGCAACTGGAAAATGTAGTAAAGCCTAGTTTTACTACCAAAGCCCAAATTCCACATTCTTCTCTCAGAAAAACTTCCCTAGATTGCACTAGAAACTTGAGGCTTTTGGGCAATGCCTACAAGAGGAAAAATTCTTACTGCAGTGAAAAAGGTAATATATGGGCAGAGAAATTATCTATCCAAAAATCAGAGTAATATAGCCTATTATTTTAGGCAACTGGTTTGGTTCTGGATTAGATTCTGCTCTCATATTCCAGTGACTCACTAACTGAATCTAACCTTTCATTTTCATTCATTAGTAAAGGAGTCCTCTCTGGCTTTGGATGGTGCTATTTATGCTGTTTTTATAGAGTTTGAAACATTTTTGTTTCATCTGTGCATCTTTTCACATTCACACTCATTTTCATTCCTGTAATGGGAAACAGAAAATGCAAACAGTTCACAATGAAAAGTGCTGGACATCTACAGCTGCACCAACAGTCACCTTCTGCAGTGAACCTTTTTCTTCACCTGGTGATTATTTTCTTTGCACATACTTGTTCCGCCCACTTCTTTCAAAAGAAATGCAGAAAATGCAGGTGCTTCCAACTAGGCTTTTGTGTTTCACTGAGGTTAGGAGAGCTGCCCTGCCAGGGGGAAGTCCAGGGAGACGGGGCTGGTTAGAGTGCTAATGGGAATTCTCCACAGAACCCCCTCCCTCCACAGGAAGCTACAACCCGAAAGGTCAGGTAAGGATAGAGCGGGTGCACCGCATTTCCTTCCCCATCTCGTGCCACCACATAGCATTAACTACTAACTCCTCCTCCAAAACCACAGCAAAGTCAAGCCCTGTAGTAAAAGGTCAAAAAACACAGTTTAACGTGAGACAGAGCGTAACAGGGAGCTGGAGAGCCTGAGTTACATGTCAGTGCTTTAAATTCTTCCAAAACAGCTATTACTAAATGAAATTACCATGCCTAGAATACCTGCAGGGGAATGCAAAAACACTCCAGTGGGCCCTGCCAAGGTAGTCTGAGGATACCAATGCCTTCCCGGTCCTCGCGTGGCAGTGATGCTAATCCAGAGCCCGACACACCAAGCAAGGGCCAGGTATTCCACTTCACTCCACAAAAAGCCTCAGTGCCCTCTGACTCCATTTTATATTCATCTGTGCCTAACCTTTGCTTAAATGAACAGTAAAGAAACCATAAAAACACAAGTCAAATGACACATCTTTGCATATTGTCAAATAATATATTTCACTATGAAAGCATGCATGTAAATAATACACTGTTTTTCCCCATGAATTTCACTCCCTACCTTGTATCTGGGACCCTGAACTTAAAAACCCAGCTCTGCTGCTGAATGCAGCTGTTGCTCCTTGCTGGCCAACACAAAAGGATAGGAGTCTTCCAGGGGAAAGGAAAGGATATTTGATCTGCCCAGTCAGTAAAAATAAGTGGTCCCTTGAGCATAACACCAGCAATCCAATCTTGTTTGCTATGATTTTCCTTATGTAGCACATGCTGCATTTTACAAACAGGCTTTTAAAACATCCCATGTATGGCATTTGGCTCCTGAAATATGCACTGACAGTATCAGCAGAACATTGTTTTTCTTACGCAATTTGATGAATACTGAAACAAATTCTGAAAGTCTGAAATTGCCTGGCTTTCCAAACAATCTCCACATAATAAGTACACCTGTTTAGACACTCTGTTCTGAGATTAGAATATAGGAGGTTCTTGACAGCATTCTTCTATGTATAGGCTTCAAATGCTTTGCAACTGGCTGGGATAAGATGGTTAAGTGGACTTAAAATGGTTAATGGTCATTTCAACTCTGCAGCTTCAGCCCACCTGCACACCTAGTCAATTATTATCCAAAGAGTACTTGGTAATCTATGTAACATGAATTTGACTGTCTCACTTTGAACCTCAGGGGATATGTCCACGTTACAAAATAACTTAGGCACTCAGCAGAAACTGTCATTGTACTGACAGTTTCAGCTGAAATGTTGAACTTGGAAGGTGTGTGTAGAAGAAAACACAACTTTGTTTCTGAAGGAAAACCAAGGAGGGTAAGAGTTTCAGTGGAAAAATCTGGGGAAGATACTATGTGGCCCACATTTCTATGCTCTGGGTGAAGATTTCCATTCCCAGCACCAATGCATTCAGAACTTGTTAAAGCAGCATTTTGCAGTGAACATTTAATAACAATCACTCCAGCAAAGCAAGAAATATTGTATAGAAGATCTTATGAAATACAATTACCTGACATACTGCTGGGAGTTATGGATATGCAATCATTCTCGTTCTTCTTCTGTCACCGATGTCACCTGCGGAAAAAAAGGAAAAAAACCCCATCTAATACATCCATAAATGCAAATTTGCAGAATACCATTAACATTCAAACAGCATGGAACATTTTGGATCTTGAATACCACAGTCCATATTTGATGGCTTAACACATTAAATTCAATGTACCTTGCTTAGCTGCATGAGGCAATGAATGTAAGTCAGGTCCAGAACCCGGTGGACTGGACAAACTGTGGGTAACAGGGAATTGGATGCAAGGTCAAAAAGCTGATGGCTACTGAAGCAGAAGGAAAAATGCTTCTGCCTACTTCATGGAACACTTTCCCTTATTTTTTTTGCATAAGTTCCTTTAGGTGTAATATGTAACTTTAGAAGCTAATTGGTTTTTACTTTACAGTTTCTAATGATATTCCAGATGAAGTTCCAGAGGGCTGGAACATCTCTCCTATGAGGATAGGCTGACGGTGTTGGGCTTGTTCAGCCTGGAGAAGAGAAGACTCTGGGGAGACCTCATAGCAGCCTTCCAGTATTTGAAGGGGGCCCACAAGAAAGCTGGGGAGGGACTTTTTACAAGGGCTGTAGTGTTAGAACAAGGGGTAATGACTTTAAACTGGAGGAGATTCAGATTAGATGTAAGGAAGTATTTCACTCTGAGTCACCGGAACAGGTTGCCCAGGGAGGTTGTAGATGTGTCCAAGGTTGGATGGGGCTTTGAGCAACCTGGTCTAGTGGAAGGGGTCCCTGCCTAAGGCACAGGGGTTGGAACTAGATGATCTTTAAGGTCCCTTCCAACCCAAACCATTCTATGATTCTATATATGCCCATTACTCTCAGGTTCAGTAAGAACAGAGGATTCAAAGGCATTAGGAATTCAACAGTCACACCGATTCTTCTTCACTCACTTGAAACTCAGAAGTCTATCAACTTTTCCAAAGTTTTGAGAAGTAAATAATAATCATACTAATTTGACAGAAACCTAATTTATATCTACTTATTACTTAATTTCTGAACAATGACATCTTCTATATGGACATGTTATCCATGTTATCTCTTCCTTTATAAGGAGATAACTACAGCTGTAAGAACTGGATTTGGCATCCTGAAGTCGTGGTTTTAGTATTTAGATTGGCATCCTGAAGTCGTGGTTTTAGTATTTAGATTGCCTCCCCCGTTCATATGTCCATACATACGCACTGACATATTAATTGCTCTACTTTTCTGTTTGGTAGTGAAGACAGAAGCCCTGCAAGCTAATTTTGTCTCAGGAGAGAAAGTCACTGATACCAGTTATGGCATCATCCTTTAGCAGTAGCTGCACTTGTAAGCCACAATGTTTTCCAAACGGAGGGATCAGTCAGTGGTGCCCTTGTTCAGCCATCCCAGCCAAACACAGTGCCCAGCTGGATGATCCTGGCTCGCTCCCTAGTTTACGCACCAACAATCCAATCCAAGCAGAGGCACTCCTAAATGCATTACTCCAGAATAGAGACAAGACCTCATTAGAATTTTTAAATAAGAAATCCTAGGCCTGCAAATGACCCCACTAACTCCAGTGGAAAACTAGCCCAGGATCAGTCATACTGTCTTGATCATCAGGAAACATCTAACTTTAAATGTTAGCATGCAAATGACATTTCATAGGGGAAGTAGAACCCCCTTTAGATTGTGCTGGTTGGCATTCTATGCTGACAAGGTGTCCTCTGGTCTTTGTTAACGAACCTTTGGTTTTTATTTCTCTCCATCCATTCGTTGCCACAGCCCTGTCTGCACTGCCTCTCAGCCATGTCTCCTTACATGGGGAGCATTTCCCTCCCTTGTCCTTGAAATAAAACACCCTCCACCACCATCAGACTGAGAGACCACGGTGCACATCTGCTCTGTTCAGACACAGCCGACACCACTGGAATGAGAGCGCTGCTGAACGGCAGCAGTCGCATATACCGCGTAATCAATGTACCTGGGGCACAGCAGTTTCACCTAAGCTCACCCCCCCCCGCCACTCCCCCTCAGCGCTACACCGGCGAGACCTGAACACCCTCCCGGGAGCTCAGACCCCCGAGGCTTTGCGGCCACCCCTCAAAGGCTCCACAAGATGGCGGCGGGACGCCCCCTCGGCGCTCCGCTTGGCGGGCTCCGCACGGGCCC
>VZZY01005938.1:120419-227828 GCA_013400335.1 Eurystomus gularis
ATCCCAAAAAACAAACCAAAACACCCCCCCCCCCCCCAAAAAAAAAAATAAATAAAAGGAGGAAAACCTCCAAACATGTTTACTGTATTTGTGCACCAAGTGCAAAGGAAAAACTACTGAAATTTTTACAGCAGGAACTGGTAAAATATCCTCCAGCAAACATGTTACGATGTGTTTTTATCTCCTTGTCTTTTCTTTCAAGCAAACCACCCGAGACCCGTCTGGGCTTTTCTCAGAAAAGACTGAAAACTCTTAAGGGAAAAGCAAATACTCCACTTGATATTTGCCATGTACAACCAACACAACCAGAGGCAATGTTACAAGATTTTTTCTTTTGCTACTGACATCTTGTGGAACTTCAAAATCCTTCAGAGTCTGTCAATCAAAAGATTAGAGAAGGTACAAATTTAGATCGACCTCCAATTAAAATCAGACTTTGACCACCATGTCATGGGACCCTGTGAACCTTAACAATAAGCCATTTCCCAGAATTTAATTGTGGTTTGGTGACTCAGTGACACACAAGTGCTCTTGAAGTAAACAATTGAGTATTTTAAATAAAAATTATGCCCCTCCTGTAAATAATTACTTACTAATCCTAAAATTAATTGGTTTTGCACCAATCTATTAAAAAGGAGAAAATAAAAAAGGAGAAATAACAAAGTTCTTCAATGAATTCTGTACAAAGAGAAAAATTCCAGCTATCCTGGGAGCTTTGCCATTTTCCCTGATGAGACCAGGGCTTGGCATGAAGGCAGCTGTCACTTGTGTAAAAAAACTAATTATGAAATAGCTGTAGGAAAATACAGTCTTTTGTTCAAAGCATTACACTAACATCTGGCTTTGGCACAGCCCTCCTCTGTCCCACAGTTCAAAATGGAGAACGTGCATCTTCTTTTTCTCCTCATACCTGCCTAGAAAAGAAGTTTCTTGGAGCAGGTCTTGGTGTTGCTGTGTGACTGTACAGCATCTTGCTCATGTGGCATCTCCACTAGGTTGATTTAGCAACTGCCAAACGATACATAGGAAATGAGCCCATTTGTAATACCTGCTTTGTACCTGATGCTGATTTTAACGAGCTTTCCAAATGTACTGGAAATTTTTTCACAATGATGCTTTTATCCTGCACTTTATATGCCAGAAGTAATTTCCTATTTTTCCTTCTCAGGAATGTGACACAGGCAGAAATGCTGTGGAAGTACAGAACTATTTATCCATTCTGGCACCCAAAACCTCAGCTCTCTTCTCAAGGGCCAGCATGGTTACTACTTTATGTGAGCAATAAGACTAAGTGGTGTCTACATTAATCACGGCAAGTTCGTCTTGAAGGTACAGATGTAGAAGTCTGTTGGAGGAAACCAGGTTCTTTTTCAGAGTTTACGACTAAAAAGTACATGAACAGGCACAAATGGGAAGGAGGCGGGTGAGTCACAGGCAAGGCTTCACCACATCAGGCCAATAATGTCTGGGAGTCTTCATGGACATTGCAGAATAAGTATCTTTCTTGCCAACAGTGACACAATTTTATGGTTAAGCTTTGTTAACATCACAGGGAGCAGGCTTCATTAGATTATCTTTTGTGCGGTCACTGGCCCACCGAGAGCTAGCTGAGGTCTCACGGCTCTGAGTCACAAGCCCTGAGTGCACAGCACTAACTTCAGAGGTTGCTATCTCACAGCCCACATGATCTCCTCACCAGAGAGCCAAGGTGGCAGACCAGGCAGTGTGTTCTTTCTCCATCACTGCAGTTCAACCCTACCTTTTTTTTTTCTAACAAGATAGTCCTCACATTCATATTGGATACCTCAAATAAAAGTAGCAAACTGCTTATTCCACCCTCATACTGAGTTGTGTTTCAGATCTATAGCCTTGCACCAGGAAAAAAACATTCCTATTTTGCCCCAAATGAAAAAGACATCTTTGGGATTTTCATCTCCGCTGGCCTGAAAAGGTGATATTTTGGATTAACTCTTGGATTTGGTGTCCAATCTAGAAAAACTGTCAAGCCATACTGCCAATTACTGCACTTCCTTTCTTTTCCCATAATGAAAGGTGATTAAGCAGTTAACATTAATCAATGTGGTTAAGTGTTCTCCCACTCTCACCAAGCACCTCCTCCTTCACACAAACCATCAGGTTAACCAATGGCTACACATAAAAGGGTTGTGCCTCTCAGGGGATGAGGGTGTTTTGCTCTTACTCTGTTGCTTCAGGTTTAGATGGTGGCTGCCAGTCCCCTAGGTCAGGGGCATGGTAATTTTGTGGTCTGAATCCCAGTCCCTGTCCGTACTATGAACCATATACTTCCTGGCAAGCCTCAAGCTTCCCTTCCCACTCAGCAAGCAGCTGTCCCAAGCAGCACTGGGGGGACCAGCACTGCTGCCTCCTTTCTTTTCTCAAGGCAGGAGTGGGTGGGAAAAGGGACTTTGCACCTTTCAGAAGCACTGACAAGCCACCTGGCTCCTTGCCCTTCACTAGGCTGCCCCTTGACATCCCCTTTTAAAAGCCAGAGGGAGGGCCTTGGGATGACCTGGGTCCCTCCTGGAACCCTACCTGCAACAGCTCTGGCTTATCCCCGGCACCCTTATACAACGCTCTTGCACAACACTCACTGGTTCTGGCTCTCCAGGAGCCGGGCTGCCTTCAGGGAGAGGAGCCTGGTGCCGAGAGGAGGGGAGGGCTGCTGGCAGACCCGTGGGAGCCTGCCCAGGTCCTGGGATACAGCAGGGAGCAGGCGAGGGTGCAGAGCGGGATCGCAGAGCACGCAGGTTTTGTAGTGGGGTGCAGGGGAGAGCTCTAGCACAGCCAGCTGAGTGCCCTGGGACGCCAGGCCCTCACACTCTGCCCTGGCACAAGTTACAGCACATTTGTTCTTCTTGGGGGCTATCTTGCCTTGGGGGGGATGAATTATGGGATGTGTCATCTGAACGTTTTGTTCTGCAAATTCTCTTTGCGCAAGTTGCTCTCGCTTCTAACTCCACCTTTAGTGCAAAATTCCTAAGTAGAAACTCCACATCAAGAAAAATGACACCGTAGCCTATAAGCTGGATGGATGCCTAACTGAACTTTTAGATCTGTTTCAATATTTAACAGCAAAGCAAAACTAGTATTTTAGAGCAGAGTTATACAGAGGATTTTGTACTAATACATATTCAGTGAAAAATGTACTAGGCTATGGCTTATGGTACATGATACCTATATAATAAGCAAGTAATATTCTCTCCCTTATAAAACATACGAAACAACTAGCTATGCATTGTACGAGAAATAAAAAATCTAGCTAGTTTTCTAGGTACATTGAATGAAAAGCCCCCATCAGAACTGGCTTGTAGGTGCAAGCTCAGAAGCGGACTTAGACTCATGCTTTTTGTTGCCAGTCTAGTTCAACTCATGAGGACACAAAACCATGCAATAAAGCATAAAATCAAAACCACAGTGCACTATCTATATAAACATTTGCAGTCTGTCCTGAAATACTTGATCAAAAAGGCAAGCAGCTATTGAGATTTCTAATACGAACATCCAGTAGTTATATGTAATCTTACCCTTCCCTCCTCAACGTGCTCTTTAGAACAAGGTACTGGTTTTACCTTTTAGGCTCAGAATTTCCTATTTTAACTTGCTTATTCAATACTCCAAAAATTGCTGAGCACTAACAAGTCAAGATTATGGATACTCTGCATCAGTCAGGATCAGACCATAATAAGATACGTGCTCAGCTCTGTGCAGGCATCAGCAGCTTTTTTACAGCATGAAAGCCAGAAAATTATTATATGCAGACAAAAAAAGCCTGATAAATTATACTGGTAACCTTAATGCTTTACAGGTCTTTGAAAGCACTTCTGTTTCAATAAGCAGAAATGCAGGAAGAACAATGTGAATTTAGATGGACAAAGTCATTCCTCCTATAGTCCCACACTGGTGAGACTTCAGTTTCGGCATATGGTTTGCCGAACAGACTAAATGATAAAGCTGTGGTTTTGAGCATATCTACAAAAAATAGACACAGCACCACAAAATAAAGTAATGCAAGAGAAAAGTTGGTTTTATGATTTAATCAGAACTTAATTTCTTATTGTATTGGGGTAAATATATCTTTTAATAAAGTTAATGGAAATTATAATCACTGATTTCATCATAGCCAAAAAGAAAAGAGTTTTAGTATTTCTGTCTGTTTCCCGGTAGCCTGAACACACGAGAACGGCGGTCTCATAGGTATCATCAAAAGTATGAGGGGAAGACTGTAACATTATCTTTAAACCACCTGGGCATCAAGCAGAAAACTGAGTATGTCATGCTTCTCTCACCCTGTACTTACACAAATGAGTAATTTTATCTCACTTACAGAGTATCTCAAATCAGTTCTTATCACGGTGTGGAGCTGCTGACTGGCCCTAAGATGGAAAAGCTCTAAGAAATCTCCTTATATTTGGCTTAAAACTCAGTCGGCATAGTGGGCTCTAGCCTTCTCTGGGCTTTTACTTCATCCCCTTGCAGAAATGTTGTCTCTAGCACGTTCCTTTGGTCTTCTACATGTGTACACAGGAGGGCATGAGAGGAGCACAGAACTGGAGGCAGCCCCGTTTAGCCGCTATTTTGATAACCAGTGTTATACACCCTATGAGGTACTTTCTCGACATGAAGCGTTACAGTGGAAGCCAGCCAGATTTGCCAAAGAGTAGCTGATCCACAGCTGTGCTTTAAGAGATGTTTGTATCATCAGGGGTTTAGGCTTTAATTCAGAAAGAGCTCTACCTACCTGCATCCCAGCTGAGCAGGGATCCTGAATGGCCAAGGATGACAGAAAAGCAAAAGGGATAATATAAAAGACCTCATATTTAAGTGATTATTCCTGTGTTGTTTGAAGAGCCTTTGAGACACTTCATGGCTTATGTGTTCCTTCTCCAGCCTATGGGAGTTTCATTCAGACAACAGCTTTGACGTAAAACTTTTCTTGTTTGTCTGTTTTATTCTGTCAACTCAGGAAACATTAGCTCTCCCTGAAATTTCAACAAGGGTCCGATTTCGATGCTAATTTCTCTTCTTGCTTACTGCGAAGCGTGTATTAGACAAAGGCTGTCTTGAATTACCCAACAAATCTCTACAACTGACTAACACCAGATAATCCCAAAGACAGTAAATTTCAAAGACTTTTATTGAAACTGGTGATTTTCCACCCTCATGATAAAATGGATTAAGAAAAAAATGTTTTCCAAATGTCAGGAAGGGAGGTACCTGCCTGAATCTTGTTAACAAGAATGCATTTTGTCAATGCATTTTATATATGCTGTGCCTAAAAAATCAGTGAAGCAGAAATGAGTATGATCTAAACTACAAATGTCACTCTGAATAGGGATAAGTATTACCCTAAAGATTGGTACTGGCATTTGTTTGAGCTGTTTTCAGGGATGCATATATGAACAGTAGAATTAATGCAGCTTTAGGCTTTTTGCTTCTCTTAACCAGAGCTTCAGAGAGTCACCAATTAGTTTAAAAAATAAATTTTAAATACTGAAAAATTGTTGTCTTTATTGCAGGCCTCTAGTTACAGTGTGCAAATATATATAATTTTGCAGAAGCCCTTGGGAAAGAAGACAGAGATGCTGTTACAGCTATGGATCTAGCCTCACGGATCAGGCATATTGTGTGACTTGATGAGTTTCCAAACCGGAATCTATTTGTCCTAAAAACTGATAGCTGAATTGCAAAACCACTAAATTCTGAAATGTTCTGCACAGATTCCAGACCTGAAATGTATGGCTTAAATTTGATTATAACTTGGGGGGGGGGGGGAACTTTGAGGAAGCTTATTTTCAACAAAATTAAGGTAACGGGCCAGAACAAGAATCCCTAGCCATCAAAGCCTGTGGTACCAGGATAGAGACCAGCTGAAAATCTGCACAGACCCTTTCTACAAGTCAGATTGGCAGTCCTGGAGCCTTTGCCTGCCACTGCAGAAGCAGCTCAAGGGAAACAGGCATCAGACAGATATGGATAGTGTGATACGCACCAAAAGGGGCCAGTGCATCTCTGGGTGCATAGGGTCAGACCTTATGCCAAGCAGTAAGGCAGATAATATCCCTGGAGGCACGATGAAGGCATACCAGAGACACAAAAAAGTATCGACCATAGAAAAGGAGGGACAGACAGGTAAAGTTAAATGATGAAGGGGCTGGACTGACATATATTAGTCGAGAGTTAACTCCCGCTTGGCGAAATGACAGGAAAGCGAGCACACCACAACCATGTTCAGAGGAGAACAAGGGATGATGGAAGAATGTGACTGTTATTGGAAATTTGGTTAAATTATGCTAATGGTTACTGGTGGACATGTAATTAGGTTAGAGGGCAGCTATATTTAAAAAGGAGAATTCCTGCCTGGTTTTAGTTGATATTTTGAAACAGAGAAGCCCATATTGCTATTTCTGAGGCTTACCCAAAAGCTTATTTTTCAAAAGAAAAAATTCAATAACTTCAGTAACAATTAGGCTCAAGTTGGAGAAAGCTTTCTTACAAACATTCCCTCTGAAATTTCAAAATATGAAACACATGTTTTAGAGATACATAAATATATTTATAATTATTATAAACAAATAGAGAGTTTCAAGTTACCTGGCAATAAGCTGGTGGTCATAAAATAAAACTATATTAAAACTATCTAAATGCCCATTTGCTTATGGTTTTGGGCAGACAGGAGTCATGGAGAGAAGGAATAATACTTGTGAAAATGAAGTAGAAACTCTTATTTTGCATATTTTAACAGAAAATTGCTTGCATCCTCTGTGCTGGCTCTCTTTATACAACCAGCACTGCATGAAGTTAACTGGATTTCAGCTGAGGATTTTCACAGCTCAGAAGTTACCCCGTTCAATGGCCTATTCCTTTTTATCCTCATTTTTTTTGAGAACAAACACATTATGGCATATTCCCAACTAAAGAACGCACTCGCTTTAAGGCAGGCAGAGATTCCTAAGAGGTGTGCTCGAACCTCTACCACTCCTTATACCCTTTATTCCCGACCTCACTGGGGCCCCAGTGCAGAGAGTGGAGAGGACAACTACTTCTCAGAAGAGGCATATATCCTGATGTTAAATACAAACATTATAGATGCAAACCTACTTTTGGGTGCAGACTGGAAACAAATCACATAGCCTCAGTGTTAACAATGGCCTTTCAGTGTGTTCAATAAAGCAGTGATTTTTTTTTTTTTAAACCCCTCTTCTTGTTTGCTGCCTCATTTACAGCTAACAATAATAGAATAAAGCCTAGAAATGAAAAGAAAAAGTTTAATCGCTGATGATTTTGCTATCTCTCCCAAGCAAACAACAAAAGTCCACAACCTTTTGACCTTTTCCATCCTATTTGCTAATTACTTATTTTGTAATTAACCCATTATGCATCTGTCATTGTGTTTTAAATTAAATCACTTTAATTGCTAGTAAGTAGGGTTTATTTAGTTCCTGGTATGGTTGTATGGGGTCATGAGTGGGGAGCTGTTGAACCACTGTGAGTTACAGGTGGCTCTCTGCAAAACTGCTGAAGTTGCTGAAGATAAAGAAGAGTTAATCTGCTTTCCTTAGGTGATTTGATTTTAATGTCTAATGGCATATTTTTAATGGGTGGAAGTTCACTGCAAATATAGGAGGGCACCTTTTCATTCCTTGTATATAGATCACATTGGGCATTATTTTGTTTCTTGAAATAATTTTAAATAAAGGAACTATTATGCTAATAGTTCTAGAAAATACCTATCACCTCAATGCCTACATTGCTATGCAGTAGAACTCTATGACATGCAACACAACTTTATATTAACAGCTGAATTTTAAATGAAGAGACTAGAGAAGATCTAACACAGGGAGTGTTAAGTAGGGGGCTAACACTCAACACACTTTAATATCTTCACATAAAACACCATAAAAAATGAGGATAGACAGGAAAGATTTTGTTCTCTGCAGCACAGCACCCTTCTACCCTTTGTGTGACCCGACTCACTTCATGGACTTTGCAGAAAACACCCGGTTTTTTGCCAGGTCAGTTTTGTGCTGGTCTAGTGAGCTGAATCGCCCTGCGAGGCGGCTGCCGAGCACCGCAGCTGGCACAAAGCAAGTGGCAGGAGCCCCCAGCTCAAGGCAGGAAGGGGAAGGAGATGAGGTTCATCATGTCTCATAAAATGGCACCATGGAGAAACACAGTGTAGGTTTAAGCCTTTTATAATAAACTAGGCTATTTATGGGTCTGTGCATTGAAATAACTTTTTCATGGTTAAAATAATTTCTGAAGGTTTCTGAAACATCTTTGAAGACTTTAAGTCTTGCACTAGGGGAAAGAAAAAGCCTAAAGACAACATAATTCATTGTAACGTTTTTGTATTTAGATCCTTATACGATGAAGAAAGGCACTAAGAAGTGCTTGCTCGATGTTCTAGAGAATGGCAATGGGAATTGGTAAGGTCAGGCTCCCCTTTAGTACTAAATAAAGTCAAGACTCTAGTACTGATGAGACATGAGAATAAATTTCTAGCCAGAATCCAAGTCCACACTTCTGCTGAGTAACCTAAACATAACTGTGTGTCAAATAAACAATACATAAAATCCACACATATGAAAGCTGACAGATTTGGCAAGCTGAACTTCCTGCATAGTCTTCGTTCTGAGAATTCATCAACAATACTAAAATCTAAGATTAGCCTAGATGTTAAGGATTTTCTTCTCTGCTCTTACCAGGAAAAAAAGTGTATGAAATTATAGGGGGTTATGGAACACACCTTGCTAAGGCCTATAAAGTCCTCCCAAAAGACAGTCTGTGTGTCCAGTGAGGAAGGTGTAACCAACCTTGGAAGCCTGCTCTGTCACCTATGCATTTTTTACCCTTGGCTATGGGCTACCACGACACAGCACGTGGCTGGAAGATTCTGATGCAGCATTTTCTTGCTGTCCAGTTTCTATCGCTGCATGCATCCTGATGCTTTCCTTGCCAATCTGAGTAACTACACACCTCACTGGGCAGCATGCCTGGGGAGCTCACCTTGCCCTCCCCATCGTCCCCCCACCTTTGCACCATATCTTAGCAGAGTACCCCATCTCTGCATTCACTCTACTAAGACTTTCACTGTGAAGCAGGGCTTACAGGTGTGGATGAAGAAGATGAGGGACTGCAGAATGATGCAAAGGAGAACAGGAGACAGTGGTGACTTTTAAACCTTTAATAAGGAGCCTTTGGATGGCCTTCAGGGACAGCATGACCTGTCAGAAAGGTGCTATCAAATGCTCAACAAAAAGAAAAATATCTTGTATATAGAGGAAGGGTACAATCATAAAGCTTATGTTTGTTTAGAAAAGGGGAAGAGGAGCAAAGATGCAGCAATGAAACTGAATTAAGACTCAGAAAGATATTCCTAACAGCTGTATTCTGAACATGCTTTAATATTATATGACTCATCTTAATATGGCCCCTAGGTGACCTATCTTGAGAAGATGAGGCTCTGAGCAGGTGTTCTAGAAGCTTAGTCCAATAGAGAAAACCAAACTACTGAAAGAAGCAGACAGCCTTGAGGTGGCCTGCGCACAGGTGCACAGAGACAGGTCCATGCTGGAGACAACACACCAGCAGCCCAAGCCTCCAGGAGAACAGCAAGGAAAGAACAAGCAGGGGAAATTCAATGGTAAAGCCCAGTTCTGCACTGCCTGCCTTGCCTGAGGTGTGAGTTGGACGTCTTCAGCTCTTTTGCTTTCCCTGGTTTGCCTGTTGTTGGCTTGATACCCTCAAATCTTTCCAGTTTCACCATTGCCTACATTCAACCCTTAACAGAGGTAAAGTATCTGGGACTTAAGGCATGTATTTATCAAAGTAGTAACATCAGGGGTCTTGAGAGGGCAGGGTGAGGTCAGTATGGAAGCAGAATCCTCCCAGTGTCCTAAGCAAAACCCTGGTATAAGCAGACACACTTTGCCCAGAGAGCCAAAATTACCACCAAAAATTACTTAGGGTAATCTCATCCACCCCCTTAAGTTCATCAAATTCTCAATACGACTCTGCTGTGTGGTGGGCTCTGTGACTGAGGTAGCACCAGGGTATCAACCCCAGTTTCCTTGCTCGCCTGAGTTAGTGGGATGGGCCAGGCTTTTCTTTTAAAACATCGTTTCTCCTCTCTCCCTTCTCCTTCTTTACAATTTGCCAATTTTCCAATTAGATAATCTCTTTTTCTATTTTAGTTTCTAATTTTGTCCGTGTGAACGTGTAACAGGAAAACCGGATGCTACATTTCATTCCCAAGGATAACAGATCTGGGGGCTCCACTACCAAATCCCAGGGCCATGGCCCTAATCACTCAGTCTTCGCCTAGTGCTCCTGTGTGTCCGTCATCTGAAGAACAGATCCTCAAGAACACAGCTGCAAGGAGGGGCAATTAACATTCAAAGAAAACTCCAAGACACCTAGCACAGGTGACTTTGAAGGTTAGCAGGAAGATACTGAATCTGAGCCGGTATGGAGCACCAGGGCCAGGACAGCGATAAAACGGGTGTGCTCCCAGCGGTGCAGCATACTGGACAGATTCGAAGAACGGGAGTTTTCTGTTCTAAAGCTCTATGTAAACACACTGCACTAGTAAGCAATGGAAGACACAAACATGAGGATTATCCAAGTCAAGTTACCAGATGAGTTCTCTCTACTTATCTCAGGAAAAATAGCCCTGAAAATGCAGACAAAGAAGCCAAAGAGAGCCAAGGGGGAAGCTACAAGCAAAATGACTGCCAAACACAAGATTGGAAATGCTACTTTTTCAGGGGATTTCATTCCTCCATTTAGTGTCACCTCTACTTAACTAATATGCAGTTTGATGTATAGCCAGATACTCAGAGACAGTTTTTCTGCCAGTCACATCAATCAGGAGAAGCAGAATGGGATGTCATCTCTGTATTGCTGATACTGAGGCTACCCGTGATTTATCTCAGCAGCATCACATGGATATTGAAAAGGACAGTGGTAATACACTATCTTACAATTGATATTTCATATACTTCCCACCAGGCTTACCTGGAAACATGCTAAAAAGCATCAGAGACATTCTTTTCTTGTTGCGTTCAGTAGTGTCTTAAGCAGTAAAATATTGTCAAAAGCGACACACCAATCTAAATTAAGGCTGTAGGTATCTCGCCATCCAGTGATGGGAAGGAGCTAATCTATCAGAGCAATTTTAGAATTAATAAATTTCATAAGTATAATATATGGATCTAATCTACATTCAATGTTATCCAAATTACCTTGTGCTGAAAGAACAAGTTCTGTATAATGAAGAGAAACAAATGAAGCTCAGAGAAAAATAATTAAAGCTGGGAGTTGCATTGGGAATTGGAGTCAGCGCTGCCTCGTGTTCCGTGTTGAAAATTTATTCTTACGGTAACCCAGCTTCCTCACCCGTAAGGTGGAGATGATAATACTCAGTTCAGTTCCAACAGTATGCCAGTAAGATCTACAGATAAGCCATCAGAATTGCTATTATTAATATTATATATGCTTGGCATGCATTTTTACTTCAAAACAGTTTTATAGATTGTGTTTCAGTGTTTTAGGGATCACTTTTTTTAGACTTCAGGAGAGTTATTCTCAATTTATTTACTACATCTGGGCATATTCTTTGCCATTGACTTTAATTCTATTTTACAGCTTATTTGTTTTATGGGATTATATTTTCTGTATTATGTGGGAACACAGGAGCGGAATGATTCAACTAACACCAGTTTTACCAACCAGCCAGATTTAACAGGCTATTTCTTGTTGTATCCTATAAACACAGTGCGCAGCCAATCTGATATTTAATGAGACAAACCATAAGCAGAAGTAGTGGTTTGTGCCAAGATACAGTATGTGGAGATTGCAAAAGCTCACAGTGAAATTTCTATGGGAAAAAAAAAAATCACAGCATGGAGGTTTTTGAGTTCTTTTGTGCGAATCAAAACCAAGTATCTTTACTATGAAAAGCAGATAGATTAATTAGAATTCCAAAGATACTGACAGAATGAGAGGACACATACTGTCCATGGAAGGTATTAGCAACAAACTGTGCTTTTTATAGGAAAATTTTATCAGAACAGGATTCCCAGATTTATTTTCATGTTCTGCCATTCACTAAGAGACTTTGGTCTGAATGATAAAGTAATTTGATTATGTGGGAAGCACAAAATGTACCAGCTTCTAAAGAGGGCTTATTTCTTAGTGTCTGTGAAGTTGTTGAAGAATCTTACATAAGAAGTTATTTATAAAAACTTAAAATTAGAATTTTCTTTGAGGTATCCTAGCCAAATTACAGGAAAAAAAAAATTTGTGAAACAGGATGAGGTATGTTTTAAAACCAGCTGCTTTTTTTTTTTTTTTTCTTAAATAATCTTTATAGATCTCTCAAAAGTGAGACTGGTAAATTAGGATTTTCTGAAGAGGAACAAAAACTACAGCTTTATAGTCCAGGGTACAGTGGACTATAAAGTGCTGTCCTTGCTCACATACAAACAATAAAATGAAATAAAAAAGTCTTAAAAAATTGAGAATGAGAAAGCAGAGTTGCCAGTAATGACCTGACTCACAGTTCCTGAGTGCTTGAAGTTGACAGTACTGGATCACTGGAAATGCTTTAGTAACACAGAAATCTCTTCGCTCCTGAACAAACTGACATTACTACAACCCATCACTTTGCTGGAATTCAGAACCACGCTGGGCTTTATTTCTGAACTATTGTGGTCAACAGCTATAGCCAAAATACCTCCCTCTCTTCCAGTTCTCTTTTAAAAAATCATATATCCTTTTAGTACATTACATGTATTCTTCGTCTTGGTTGTATTTATCCTTGCAGTTTTTTTGTAGAGCAATAGGCTACAATTCACAAAAACGCTGCGCAGCTGTAGGAATAAATATTGTTTGATCCCCCAGGACAGATTTAAGATGTCATTGTCAGCTTCAGGATATCTGTCTGTATTAGTCATCCTGCCAGCATTAAGATAGTAAGAGAAAAGATAAGGGTTTGCTGTAAGGCCCAGTGAGGCAGAGGGAGTCTTTCTATTGATGTCAGCTATTTTGTACCACGTTCCTCTAGCACGGATTAGGACACAAAGCAGAGCTTCTCATGCCAAATTCTGTACTTCTTCATATGCGCACATTTTTATTGAGCAGGCTCAATAAAGTCTACTGGGTCTGCCATTCCTGCAACCTTTACACAATTTTTACCTTACTTTATACAGTCTGTCTGGGCAAGAGGCCAGGCCCTCAGTTTTTACAGAGGAAAGCTTTTTCCTCTGCCCATCTGAGTTTATTACTTTGCTTCACCCTCTTAGTTACTGCACTTCCTTCAACAGGTTAAAAGACATTAGACCTTTGTTGGGCATCTACTTTTTGGATGAAATAAACTGGCAATGAGATGGCTCTTTCAAATTCAGGCCAAAAATATTGGCTCATGGGAATGCATCATTTAGGGACATTACCTTTAGGGACAAAAGGCTCTGCCTGCCAAGCACCAGAGCCCAGCTCCCCTTGGACACCTTGCCAAATTAGCTCGCACTTGCCATTTTCACACGAGCTGCTGCCCTGGCCACCAGCAATGCTCTGACTACTGCTGACCTGCTCCTGTGGCTGCACCCAAGGTCTGTTTTCTTTCTGTCACTGAACACTTCCTGTAGGATCCAAGATGCTGATCCCAACTCACCTGTGGAGTCTGGCTGGGAATCTCCACCCTTGGGAAGATGCCAGGGGGGCAGAATGATCTGCCAACAAAAGTGATGGATAGCTGGTGGGTGAAGAGGAACTTGGCGAGCAACTGCCAAGTGTTAGAGACGAGGGGAGGGCAGAGGACATGCTGGGGAGTACAACCGTGCAGGACCTATCATGTCACGTAAGGCCAGGATTACCTAAGCAGTGGTGGCTGAAATACCACGTTGGGATGGATGTGCAAAAAATGGGATCAAGGAGGGAAAAAGCAATTAAGGGCAGGCTGTTTATCTGGGAGGAGACTGGATTGGAGAAAAATGGAGAAAGAGCAGCAAAAAGGAGAATCAAGAAATGGCAGAAGGGATAACAACAGATGCAAATAATGTTAACCAGGGCTGCTTGGGGATATCTATCAGGTGGCCATTCCCTTGACTACTACAGTCTGTTCTCCTAAATCAGAACAACCAAGCAAGCCTGTTCTGAGCGCACTGTGTGTGCTGGCATGGTCAGGAGGACTGTGAGGGATGGGCACGCAGGAACATCCGAGGTGGATGATGGAGCATCTGGTGTTGCCATGGTGGTGCCCATGCCAGGCCTGACAGTGCCAGCCTCTTCCTGCCCTCCTCCTCCCCACGCGCACGCCAGCGGCAGGAAACCCTCTCCCACCAACACGGCGTCATCTCCCCAGAATGGCTTCAGCGCAACAAATAACAGGCAGTGGCACTTTTCCACTGGCATAGCTTCATACGTATTAGGGGCTTTGCCAGGATAATTTCACTGGCTAGGAGGGGATGATTATTTTAATATGCCTCTAAACAACGTATGTGTGCTGTCAGAATCATCCAGAGTCACTTCACTGCTTGCCTAGTCCCAAAGAAGGAGTTAACACCTTCAAATTCAGTGAGTGGCACAGCATGTAATGGAACTGAATTGGCCATACTTCTTCACAAAAACGCTACAAGAAATTATTGCATTCTTACATTGAAAGCATTATTTTTGTGACAATAGGGACTCGGTGAAAACAAGTCTCTTTCTTTCAAACTGTTTTTTCCACTGGCACTTTTCTATAGTAACCCTTAGATTTTTTTCTTCAGTTAGTTTCATACAGACAGAGAGTTTTCCTTGGAAATATTACCATCTTTAGATACTGCACAAATTATCCTTAAAAGAGTACATAGCATATTATCCTCAGACATATACAAATACCCTCACTCAAGAGTGCAGACTGCTGATGCTGATTAGTGAAATAACTAAGGCTTAGCTTTCCAGCAGACAGATGTGCTGCCTTTGGGAGCCAGCTCGGCTTCTGAAGTTCTGCTTCAAGTACAAAGTGAGATATAGAAGAGGAAAAACAGCTCATCTGCAAGAGTCAATATCCTCAAAAAAGAGGAGTCCTAAAACTCTCAACTGGAGAAAGAAGAAAAAGGGGCTTGTTCATTAAGGTGAAGAGTTAATAAAATCCAGAGACCAGCTTGCAGAAAGAAACCTAACTGGCTCCACACCAAGATATCGACAGTAGATGTAAACCCAGAAACTTCACTGAATACATCACCTCTTACTCAGTACAAAGGTTTTTTTATGTAAACCTGTTCTATTTTCTCAGAGGCGGCAGCGACTGAATCTCCACCCAACAGCAGCACCTCCTGTGTTCACAGCACATTTGCAGCAGAGCAAAGCACCGGTCAGTGCTGCAAATGACAACGGTTGCACAACGCAGGGAAAACACTGGAGAACTGGAAGAATCTGGGATTTGGTATGTTATCTGTTGCCAGCATTTTTCTTGTTTGGTTTAGCAGCCCACTAGAATATCTACACAGTACCATACATTCTTTTTTAATGCTTTCTCATTAAGATATTTTACACATAGTACATTTTTAAACAGGAATAAGATTTTAAGCTGTTAAAGAAGAAGCTGCATTTGTTGGGATTTGTGCACCACTGAAATAGCCAATAGTCTGGAAGTAGATCGACCTACATGCAATGTCAAAAATCACATTTGCAAGCTAAATAAAATAAAGTAACCTCTATGCTTTTTTTGCTGTTACTGCACTGTGGGGAAAACATCTGACATACAGGTAAAGCAATTTTTGGCTTTTATTATAAACTATTGAATTCCCAGCAGATTTTTAAATAATGAAATCAGATGGAAAGAGCTTGTACTGATTTCATAAAAAAAAAATAAATCAAGATTAATCTATGGGCAAATGCCTTTCCATAACTCTTAAGCAGCAGTAATCACAGTGCTCCAGGTTTTTGATCTAAAACTCACATTTTATTTGGGGCCCAGATGTAACATTTGGCAGCTGTACGCAAGAATGATTAGAAGTGAAGCTTCTCTTCACAATGATAATTGGTTCTCTGTTTCATATGGGTTGGATAAAAATGAGATTCCCAACTGAAATACTCAGTTCTTAGCAAAAGCAAAAAATTTACAAGCCGTCTGATCCTGAATCATAGCCTGATCCTGCTCTCATTTAACTTGAGAGAACTTCTGCCCACTGCTTATATCCTTCCACGGAAAAGCAGAGACAGCTCAAGGCAGTAGGCAGCAGCCTAGAGCAGAACGTTGCCTACACGACCCAGGAGAAGAGGGAACGTGGTGCTCATTTGCAATTCCACAGCCCTCACTAGTACACCGTCTCACAACTCAAATGCACTGATTGAGTCCAAGGGCTTCAGCTGAAATTTCACCAGGCTAAGTCTCAGCTGCTCTGCAGCTGGGCAGCTGATTTCTGAAACATTCTTCTGTCTTACAAAATTTGTATTACCATGTAATTCACCTCCTGAAGAAATTTATGTCTTTATGTATTCACCAAATAAACCTTCACTTGATGCTGGGGAATATTTGTTTCTCTCTGCTGATGGACATTTTGTTTTGTTCTGTTTTTCAAAACCATGTGAAACAACTCCAGGCTCATTTCAGTTCCACACTGCAAATTTCCAGAAGGGATGGACATTTTCCTTTCTGTGGTTTCAGGGAATAGTTAAATATTTTATAATAAAAAGTTGAACAGCTTTAGCAGAGATACTGAGAGACCCCCACTGTAGCCAATGCTATGTACCTAGCAAGGAGGCGCAGAGCTGGAGATCAAATCAGAGAAGATGAGAGTCGGGAATAGGAGAGTCTCAGTGCTGCAAACCTGATCTCTTGTGCACAAGGCATTTTCCTCCTGCTTTCAGGATACAGGGATGGAACTGCCTTGCCTGGCTCCAGAAGCAAGCACTCTTAATTGAGATTCACCAGCTTAGAGGTGGGACTTAGCTTCCACTCTTCTCCAAGGCATCTCTCACTATGGGCAGCTGGAGCAGGTTCATGTAAAACTGCCATAAGGAACCCCAAGAACTAAAGCCTGAAATAAACTTCAGACTTTGAGAAATGTGTCACAAAACAAAACCTTCATGCATTTACCTACAAGGGGCTCCTGTACAATGCTTAGCATTTTGATCTCCAAGTAAATTCACAGTGTGCAGGTGCTTAGCTCCTTGATGGAACGTAGGATAAAGCCCATATTCAGTTTGTTACTCCTCTTTCATCCTCCCTTCATACAGAATCCTAACGTTTCATCTTTCTGGTCTCCCTTAAAAGTCAGGAAATATAAAGAAATCAGTGGGTGTTTTTAAGCACTTTTGTTGCCAAAGTATGACTTGAATGGTTATAATCTGTGATTCAACTCAAGTGAGTCTCTCCATGTCCTCACCATTTCAAGATTACCCAGAAGATTACACTTAGAGATGTTTGTGCTGCCAAATCAGAAACTTCAAATGAAAATCTGTTATTTGAAAATTCTTTGTCAGAAACCATATCAAAGTGTCATTAGCTTTCCAAACAAAAGCATGTAGAAAACAATTTCACCAACAAGGAGGAAAAGTTAGCAGGAATCCATTAATTAGAAGATATTGGAATTACTATTATTTAATAGTTTGTGGGATAAAAATTTCTTGTTAAAAAATGAGGGGGGCTGTTAAAGATGTCACAAAAGTACTGTCAGGGATTTCAACTGAGAAGAATTATCCTTGGATGCTGCCAGGAGAACTGGGGACATTTTTGCAGGGGAGCATAACCTGATCTGTTCTCCCATACGGGAATATTTTCCCAAACTAGGGTCAATAGCGGATTCCCCCTTTGGGGCTTCAGTCTTTTGGCAGCGGTCAGTACACAATCGTTTTCATGAACTCTGATTTGCAAATATAAACCTGAAGGTTTGGTGTATTTCTGTAGCTGGCTGCAAAGGATTTTCTTTTCAGTACAATGCTACGTTACTACATGCTAACGCTCTCGGTCCTTCTGTGTATTGCTGTTACAAGTCAGTCTCCTGGTAAGGAAATCTGGGTTTGTTAATCTTGCCAGTACTCTGCACTGTGTCATGTGCTGCTCATTAGGAACCACAGGCAACCAGACTGTCTCAGCTGATCAGTTATTAAAGTTACAGGAGCCTCTCCCATCTCGCTGGTAGTAAAGACATGAAGCCTGCCACTGTCACAATTCTCTTTAGAAGAGGAAAAGCAGCAAGTGCTAATTAAAGAAGGTGCCGGTAGGCTGTACAGCAAATGGCATTCCGAATGAACACTGGAGTGTGAAGGATGGAAAGCTTGCTTCCTCTTTCCAAGAAACACAGCAGAAAGTTGCAACACTGAATAACCTCTCTGAAATAGTACCATCTGCGTGTGTTTTCCCAATTCGTGTACAGAAATGAAACATCCCTAGGCCTTGCATTAAGAACTTAATTGCAGCTCTCAATAGGCTTTTAGCATTTTGACAAGTCTGAAGTTCATTCTTTCAATCCAGGCATCAGCTCCAGCCCAGCAGTGGCTTTGCTTTGTCCGTCCATAGGGGCACACTCGCAGGGTGGGCGCTGCTGCAAGTCATGAGCAGCAGGGTTTGCAGGAGAGCTGGGGAAGTAGTGAAGGACAGAAAATTTGAAAGGATTTTCATCTTACAGGGTTTTTAGAAATATAAATTCTGGTATACTAGAGGTTACCTATTGGGACTACTACAGCATGTCTTGCGTGAGACAAAGTGAACGCCTCACCGTGTGGGACTAAAGGAGTTTTGCCAGCTGGTGTATGTCTCTTGTAAATCCAGGCCCACTTACACCAGCTTCAAACACCACAACTCACCCTAATCAACCTCTTCTACTGCTCATCTCTTCCTTTGATTACTGTTTTTCCCAATACAGAGTTCTCTTACTGTAAATACAACTTCCAGTGTCCTGCTGTATCCACAAGCAATGCTGGTCTTCCTCCTCTTTGTGGCTAACTTTTATGCATTTCATGAGAACTGTTATCACGGTCTTCTCAATCATCTTTTTGCAAAACTAAGCAGCTGTGCTTCACTAGCCTTTGATAGTTGTTGATACTCTCATCTAGACTCTCTCCTGTTGCTCATTATCTCTCCTACAATACAAAATGAGCAGGTACTCCACCTGGGACCTCAGCAGGACAACATAGTTATGTACATACTTTCCAGTCATTACTTAAGGCAATCTACGCATTAACCAGTCCAGATTCTTTCCTCTGGAGCAACTCTGCTTTCAGTTTAAATTAAACTATGTAGAGCTCACACTGAAAGAGGAATAGAAGTGTCCACTTATGAAGCTTCCCTGGAGTAGCTCCTCCATCTCAAATTTTTAGCCAGCATTCTTCCAAACTACTGTTGTCAGGACGTGCTCACATGCAAATGTACACATTCTTCCATTTCAGACCTGATGTTCGGATCTATCCTGCGTAAGATGGTTACACTTTCAACAGTTCTGCACTTTAGTGACAGCTACCAAAACAGGAGCGTGTCAGTCAGCATTTCCAAAAGTAAGACTTGGCTTTGCAACACCATCATTTTCAGCTATCTAGATTTATTTTTATTATTATTGTTGTAATAGACGTTATTATTATTGTAATAGATTAGATGTCATTACTGTTTGCCTAAGAATATGTTTAAATGCAGTCTTAAATGTTATTTTACAGGACTAATCAACACATCACAGCACCAATTTTCACTCAGCGCAGAAAAGGTCAGTACGTAAATGCAATAAGCTAAAAATGGATCCGCTCTGAGTAATGCCCAATCAAGTTAATGAAACTAGATCCTGAAGACAAAGTTTAGCTCTTTGTTTTACCTCTGATATTTTGAATCTGTTCCACAGACTAAGTCTTGATTCAAAATGTCAGAGAGAAAAATGAGAAATTAAGTAATGCAGAAATAACATTTTCTTTCATTATGCACAACCCATGCATACAGTGGCAATCCTTGCATTACTTTTCCCATGAAAAAACACTCTGATTATCAATCAAAGTTTATTCTCCTTTTCTTCAACTTCAATCTTCTTCTTTTTACATTGGAGTATATACGTGAATTTTAAAATTACTTATTACTTCTATATGTATCAAATGAACAATAAAACCACGTTATCATACCCTATCTTTTTTTGTACCAGGTAAGCAATAATAAACATTTAACTATTTGAATGCAACTAAATAATTCTGAAGAGCAGTCTGGCCAGTGTAATTGAGAGCCTTTTGTAGCTGACAAAGAATTCTGTTGGGTTTTTTTGTTGTTGTTAGAACTGTGAAACTTTTAACATCATATAAAACATAAAACCATAAGCCAAATGAGCCAAAGACCAATGACTTCATAAAAGCATGTTTAGAGTATCTTTTTCCTCTATTGAAAATCTGAAATCTTCAGATGGATGGGGAGGGAAAAGTGGAAATCATTAAGTGCAGTATGCAAACCATACTGTATATACACAAAATATGTAATAGTTATGTAATAGTTATTGTACCGGCAAAGTAACTAGGGCATAGTGGTTATTTTTACATATTTATGGACATGATCCTGGTGCTTAATACCTACAGGCACAAGTTGTACTGGGTAAAATTGCTCAGGAATAAATACAGAATTTGATAGGTGTAACAAGCTGTATGCACATACATCTGAATCCACCCATTCAGAAAGTCCTTCGAGACTAACGCATCCTGAAATAAAACATAATGGAAGACAGGCACGCTACAGCAAAGTACACATAACTCTCCCCAACTGAACTATCCTTATTTATTAAGGATGGCTTCTGTTCGGCATAAAGCTACTCAAATTTGTAATTCTTCCCAGCATGAAATTTCAAACAGAGAGGGCTTTACTCTCTTTTCTTTTCAGATATGATCTTTCTATTTTTCTTTAATTGCCATTAAGATTAACTGCTAGATCCTTCCATAGAATTGTTGCTATAGTGATAGGCATTAATAGTGGAAACATAGAAAGGAATAAAATTCAGAGTCTACCTTCAGTATGCAGGGGTTCTAGATCATGCCAGAAAAAGACGCATCTAAGGATGGACAATGTTGTACTGTGAAGTGCTGGGGCCTGAGTTGTGGGCCCCAAGTTGGAGTTGACCTGTGAATGAGTCACAACCTAGCAGAATGTTTTGGTTTTTTCTGTTGGCTTCATGTTCCAGAGGCAGAATCTGGCCCACCTGTGTCTCCACCCTCACCCAGGTGGTCACAGTTGGGGTGGTGGGTGAGGCCAGGATTATATTAACCAGGAGTCAATTGGTTAGAAGAGCTTCCTGTTGGGTGTGGCTTCTGTTGGGGCTGGCTGCATCTTGCTGAGCTCTCTTGGTGGTGCCCTTCCATGTGAGTGGCCACTGAGGGAGCCATCTCTGTCTGTTGTGTCCAGCAGGCTGTGCTGGCACCACAGTGAGCAGCGGAGGAGCTGGGCCCACAGGAACCTATGGCAGGACTGTCTGAAAGAGGACTTGTGAGGGGATGTTGCTGAGTTCAGTGTTGGCCTGTGTGATCAGGTGACTGATGGCAGCGTAGAATGATGATGGCTGAACCAGCACAACATACTGTTACATGCGCTCTAACGCTACAGACATGAAAATCTCAGAAGTCAGAACAAAGACCGCATCACTTGGATGCAGTCCTATGTAGAGTGAAACATGGAGAACACAGCATTTTTCTCTATCCCCTTTGTAAAAATTTGCAACATTTGTTTTTGACCTCTGATGGGCATTCAGATGTTATCTTTATAAAAGCATCTATTACAGCACTATTTTCCCGAGTGTTTGCTTGTCTACTATCACTGCAATTCCTCTCCACATAAAAAAATCTAACTTTTACTGTCACTGAATTTCCTCTGCCATCTAATTACTCAATCACACCCAGTACTGTCAGATACTTCTGCAACTCTTCCCAGTTGACTCTAGGACTGTCAGCAGGCTTTATTACTTCAATATTACCCCCTTTTTCCATATGTTGAACTACTCAGACACTTGGACTGATGCCTATGGGAGTCCATTGGTGACTTCCCTCCATTGTGAAACTTGACCATTTACTCCCCGTTGCTTCCTAACTTTTAACCTCCTATTAATTCACAACAGGAGTTTCCCTTTCATTGCACGGCAGCTTTAATTCTTTGTAAGCCTTCAGGAAAGAACTCTATTGAAAACTTTTGGAAATCCAAATAGATTGTAACTGGATCACATATTTCCCCCAAAATCATTGTCCTTCTTGGAGAACCAGGATAGACTCATGAATTTTGACTTCTCGCTGTTAAGCTATGTTATTTAGTTTAGTTTGCACAATGAACAACACAATCCTAAATTATAATTGACTCCTTGTTCCCATTCATTCTACCCTGCAGCACAAAACTGTAGCCGTGGTTTGGTAGCACTCATCATCCTGATTAGCTCTTTATGCACAAGTGACAGAATTTGCCTGTCAGAAAACGAACAGTTATGAATTACAGAAAAAAATCTTTTACAAAATCATTATTCCCCACATCCATTTTTAATTTCCTTCTTTGTCCAAGGCAATAAAAATGAATGGAGATGTGGTAGAGGGGAGGAAGCTCTCAAAATGAAGAAGGTAGCTTTCTTTGAGTTCATTGTGAAGGAAACCAACAAGCCTAATACCAACAGGGTAGCCCAAATTGAGGGCTTTCAAGCTCATAGGTGGCTTCAGGGGACAATGGATATTTCCAATGGAATTCTCTAAGGAAATAAGGCTTATTGGAGTAGCTGTGCACCACTCCACCATCCCGTTCCCTCCTTATGCCTCATACCTTCTGCTTCTCAGATGGCTTTCACCCAGCCTGACAGGGACACCGAAGTCTAAAAAACCTGCAGGTTCTGGCAAGCACCACGGCAAGGCAAGACCTGGATGTGGGGAAGAGAGGCTAGTGGTGCCTCCCTCGACCGGGAAGCTGGGAGGAGTGGAGCATGTGTGGGTTGTGGTCAGGTGCCCAGCCAAGGACATGGCAGCACCTAGCTTGGGGTGACCCAGGGCACAGCAAGGAGAGAATGGGGTGCAGAGCACTCTTCAGTGGTTTTGTGGGTAGCTGCTCTTCTCATCTGACTGAAGTCCTTCCTGCTGATCTAACTTTCAAGAAAACCCAGCCTGGGGAACCAGGGTCACGCACCCCATCAGAGGTGGAGCCGGGGACCCTGGGATACCCAGGCACAGTCGAGGGGTGCAGGGGCCACCGGCTCTCAGCAGCTGGGGAGCGTGTCCCACCCACTGGCTTAGGCAACACCAGGCACCTCGCTATGACGCAGTCTGTCAGGAACGAAAACAGGGTTATCAGGGAACTGTCCCGTGGGTCTAACACAGGTTTATCTAATCCAAGGGGTTTTGCTTTTCATTCAGAAAAATGTAACTTTCCATCTAAAATTTCATCGTGACACTGTTAACAGAGCTGTAGTGGGTTTCACTTCATGCTCTCGCATAGCAATGAAGCAGTTCTGTCAGGGGGTATCTGACACTGGAGCGGTAGGTACAGACTGATGATTAAATATTGCGCTTTTACTGTAATGTCTAAAGAATTTTGGCTGGCTGGTAAAGCGGATAGCAGACAAAGGCCAAAGTACAGTTATTCACACCCTGTTTTATGGTTTGGTTTTTCTCATGTTATGACATGAGATGCAAGAAACACAGCACAAAGGTTTCTATCTGCTAGAACAGAGAAATACAGGAGTCCTAACACAGAAGAAAAATCCATGGTGATATTCCCATAAGTATTACAGTGCTTATCTTTTGAGATACTTCACAATTCATGTTCATCCAAAGAAATTATAAACAAATCAGCTAGTGCTTACTAGAAGGGATTTTTTTTTCATAGCTTTATGATTTAAATTTTGCAAAGTAATTCTTATAGATCAATCTTGGGAAGAATACTCAAAAGCAGGAATGTAAGAGCCACAGCCACCTTTCCAAAGATGTTTTCCAAGCAAAATCCAGGTTCCAGATTCCAGTTCACTGGATTCTAAAGCTGGCAGCCAGTACTTTTCCTGTAACAGTCTGAACAAGATCCTAAAAATTAACAAGCTCTAAGAATATTCAGGTCTAGAAATGCATGAGAACTTTTACTCTAAAAGTAACCTTCTTCAATTACAGACACATTTTCAAAGAAAGTGAAGTCAAGGTCTGAGCAACTCAAAGCACAAAAGTGGAGTCGGAGGGGAGGGAAAAGCTTCCACAAATTAAACTATTATAGACTACAGAATTTTGCATAGACCCACAAATAGGTAGGTCAGCAAACAAAAGCACATGAAAGAGTTGAAAAGTGAAACAATGTAGGTTTTAAGAGCCAAGATTAATCATCTCTCTTTCCTTTGAAAAAGAGCATTCCAAAATAGCATCATCAAAATCAAGTAAGATGCCACAATAAAAAGATGTATTATGTATCAACAAATACTTAATGTTTGAAGAGACATCACAAAAACTGCATCACAGCCTTGAAATAGATATTTAGTCCCACAGAGAATCCTTAGCTTAACTGATCATGAAGAGACAAAGAGAAGTAGTTTAGATGCCACTTTCTCTATGTTGAGCTCACAAATATAGGCATTTGATTTTTTTTTTTTTTTTTTTTTTTGCTGCTGGTAACAAATCCAGAATAAACAGGGTTTTGCTCTTTTTGTACATCAATAAATATCTTTGCAACATTAACCTGAAAGAATTTTTCATCTTGTATCTTTGAGCTGCACACGTAAGTATCAGAGAGGCAAACACAGATAAAAATGAATCTGGTTTAGAAACACACTTTCTGCCATGATGTATCACAAGAGAGTTAACTTTTTACTTTCCAAATCACGAAATACTAAATACCGAAACCTTCTTTGAAATGTTAACGTTTAATTCTTTAATAGCATCCTCAGAGACTTCATAACTCTCACCTAATTTGAGGGTAATAGGTTACAGCTACTTTTATTGCTGCACTGGACATAATTCTTTTTTTGTGTGCTTTTATGTTATGCCAAAACTGCCTAAGTGCATATGAATAAGTTTGGGGGACGGGGCGTTTCAGGCTTTTTTTTAAGAACGTGTATACATTTAAATGAATGCTTTTGCTTTCTGCTTTGGTTTTCAACCAGGAGCGTTTCTGACCATGCAACGTCTCGCTATTGTTCCTGTCAGTACCCACCACATCTGCTCCACAGAACTTCCCAATTTATTTTTTTCTCTGTAAATCACATTGTATTTTGTATGCAAACCTTACACAGAACTGAGGAAGAATTTCATGAAATGACCTCGACAGCCCACCACAGAGCCCTGCTCCGCGTGTGAGAAGGTGGCAGTGATCTGACCCTGGCTGGGCTCTGCGTTTGCCTCTCCCTACCCTGTTCTGGCAGAGAAGAGCCCACCAGAAAACTGCTGGCTTCTCTCTTTGCAAAAGCTCTCTAAATGCCCCATCTTGAAAAGCATGAAGAGGAAATTTACACTTGGAAATCAATCCACTGGCTGCAGCAGAGCCCATAAAGCAGCAATGAAGAAAAAGAAGAGAGGACTCACCAAGATACATGCTGATGTATGGAGAACAGTTTTGGTAGCAACCCTCAACAGTCTGGAAGTTAATACTCTGCTTTGCTCCTCTTTTCCTTTCTCAGTCCCCCCCACTCCCAGTTTCCCCATTTAAGGGAGAAAATAACAAGGCAGAAGATGCCAAGAGACTTTCATGACATAAACAATAAGGCCTTCCTGTGCCAACATTTCCTTTAAAAACACTTGCCAATAAAGCTCCTGGAGGCCAGCAAGAGAAAGAAACGCCGAAACAGCCATGACATGAACTTGGCATATTTTCTGACTCACTCACTTCCCTTGAGACAATCCATCCAAGAGAATGCTGAAGGATAATGGGAAAAGAAAACTTCTTCCAGTGAGAAGGACTTCAGCTGCCCATGCTACACGAGAGAACTGCCAATTAACTTTATTTCTGTTTACCTACAGCCTCGCTCACGCAGCCACCTCCGCTGCCATGTTTCCTGACTCACACGCTCATGTTTGCACATTCATCTTGTAATCCTGATGCCTGAGAAAGGCAAGGAGACTTAAAAAAAAAAAGAATCCTGAGAATCCCCGACTCTAATGCCTGAACAGCAGGAGAATAATCAATAATTGATAAAGGGTAGTCAAACACTTGGCTGCTTCACATATTAAATCCAAATTTCCTTTTTCCTTATCACTGTTATATATACTTCTTTTATAACTTTTTAGTGCCAGACACACTAGTCTGTAAAACATTAAGGATGCTCATATATCTTGTGTATCGGTAATGAAAGACTGTCAAGATATTTTGTCGTGTCAATCCATCTCATTTTGAGTAATACCATGTTTTCAAAACTAAATGGCATGTTAAGATCTAGAAATTAAAATCTCTTTGGAAATCAGTATCTTCTACACAGAAACAAGCATTCGCCCCCTCACTCCCTCCTGGGGTATGACTGTCCCCTGCCTGAAGCCCCTCATGGGCAGGAACACAAGGGGTTCAGTCGTCTCCTCCCAACTGCACCGTCATCTTCACACCCAGCACAGAGGGACCCTCCCTGGGAGGCTCAAGCCCAGCTCCCACAGGAGGGTACGGGCAGGAGGCAGGCCAAAGCCCTGCCGACAGCAGGGGCAACGTGGCTGCTCCTCCATCTCGGGGTCCCAGCAGCTCCTGTCTGTTCGAGGGCAGGGAGGCAAAGCGGGTCTACGGCCAGGCTTCGCCCCAGGGCTGCCACCCTGCTGCACTCCCCCTAACGCAAGACCAGGCAGCAAACCCCCACCTCATCCAAAGACAGACCAAGCAGAAGTTTTTATTGCTCTGGGAGGGCTGTTTGATTACCAGTCTCAGTCTTCTGATGCGGAGACACAGCCTCTTCCTTCCACGTGTACCTCATCCAGGGGACCATGCAAAGATCCGTCCATCCCGCTACGTGAACCTTGGAGCCTGTCACTGAGTTAGAAGTGGAAAGTGAGTGTGAGCTAAGAAGGCAGCAAGCACTGCCAAGTGCTCCTCACTCAGCTAAAGGTTGTTATTGTTGCTGGGGTTTCTTTGGTTTTTGCATTCAACTCCTTAGATTAGCATCAGGGTATCACATATCAAAATAACCACTAGTGAGGATTTGCTGGCCTGTTCAGAAGTGAGGGTTCACCATACCTCCAGCTGAGTAATTTTACTCTAATGTAGTCTGATATCATACACCCCTGGTTTCTACTTCCGAATAACTTGCTTGCTGCTTTAGCATTTGGGCTTATGTCACATGCAACAAGTCTCCTGACTCTCCTCTAAGAGCCGGCCTACCCCAAAGACCCTCAGCAATCATATCTAAGCCACTGCCACCAGACTGCACAATTTTGGTTTGTTTTCTATGTGGATTTTTTTTTTTGAATTCCCAGCTAGTATGGCTCTGCTGGTAAAATACTGTAATATGCTGTAATGTATATAATCTACATTAGGAGTTCTCTACTAGCTCACCTGTACTCCATCATGACTGCTGGACACCTTCTCAAGACAGACACATGCACATAGTGCAAGGTTCTTTTTTCTTAACCGTCCTTTTCTGCCCACTCGCAAAGCTAACACTGGTTTGTTTTTAGGTTTGTTTTCACCGAAACCTGAGAAAATATGTGTTTTTTGTAACACCATCGGGGCAAGCCATCTGTGGTTGGCTGGCAAACTCTTGAAATTCAAGGCCGAGGCAGAAGTATTTAGGAGTCAAAAAAAGCTGACTTGCTCAAGAAATTAAAGCCCTTCTGACAATCTTCCAGAGAGCCCCTGAGGAAAAGGGAGGGAACCAGAAAGACTCAAGGAAAATGGATGGGAGCCCAGCGTGGAGATTCACGCCAGAACGGTTCCTGGCCAAGAAGGAAGGTTGGCAAGTAGACAAATACAGGCTTTCATAGGCAGCATTGTAAACAAGACATTAAAAATATTAATCCATTTAGATTTCAAGCACCAAGATGAGATTTACTTAAGAAGCAGAATTATACTGGTAATGGCTCCTCAAACATTTCAGCTGAATGTCAAAACTTTAGCTTAACTGTATCAAGTGAAAATACAAGGAGCTGTTGACACTACAATATTCAAACATTCAATCATACGGCAGGGCTCAAAAAAACACAGAGGAAGGCAAAGGAATGCTTGAACCTTGGGCAGAAACTCAAGCCCCTGCAAGGAAACTGCATTCATGAATTATTTTTACCTTCATTTCTACACCAAAATAATAAATTGAAGGGGTGAAATGGCTTCTTAAAACCAAGCTTCCTTTTAGAAATCTTTTCAAATAAAACGTAAATTAGCCCTACTGAAATACTTTGTTTTCAAGTAGAAAAAGTCATCTAGAACAGAATGTCTTTCCGTGTGAAAGAAAGTTTACTTAAACTCTGAACACCTGGGACTTTTATTCTGTCCTACAGGAATCAGCATGTTTCCCCTTCTCCCCTTAGAAAGCATACACTTATTCTGTATGATTTAATACTTAAATCATTTTTTAAAATGTATTGGAAAAGTAATTTCTCCCCAAATCAAACAGGAGTTCAGGACAACTGAAGTACAGAAACACAGAAAACACATGCTTTTTGGTGCACATGGCAAGTGTCATGTCACCTTAAATCTGACACAGCCAGAAGACTCATGGATCTTCTTCCACATGCTGTTGAGTGAGGTTCACAAGCTTGTTTACAGAGGGGCAAGCGTGTCAGGGGAGGCCCAGAGGGAAAAGCAAGTACCTTAAACAAAGAGGAAAAAATAAGCTGCAGTCACTATATGGGATTCAGGAACTGAGAGTCTAGTAATCAGAGGATTCTTGTATTGGGTTAAAGGAAACACTAATATTTCTTGAATTAACAAGGTTGATGTCTCATGCAAGTCCACGTGCAAGCCTGTGCTCAAGAGAGGTCTTTCCCCCCCTCAGTAGCACTGACAATCATTGTAAAATATCATGCGTGGAGGGACTGAGATGTCTCTATTCAAAGCCTTAAAAACATTCTAAAGAAAAGGCTAACATTCTTCATTATCTTTAGTTCCTTGAAAAAAGCATTAACTTTACTAAGGATAGAAGAGCATCCCATCTTTTGCAATGCAGGACATACTATACCCCCCTCAGAATTATATTTCTTATCAGGTTCCTTAAAAAAAGAAAAAAAGATAATACAAAAACAACACAAAACTCTTCTCCTTGCTTGTATCCACAGCTACTCATAAACTTATCTTAAGCTTTCCACAGTATCTCAAATGGAAGATCTGAGCAAAGGAAAACCTCAAAACACAGAGTTAAAAGAAGGAATAACTTCATTCAGCTTAGGAGTGAAAAAAATAGATTAAAGAATCTGAAATTTTATAACAGTTTAAACATTTAAATGCAAATGCACATAGCAACACATGAATTATAGAAATTCTCCTGATCTTATGAATCATCCCATGAAATGTGCTTTCCGCACTCTCAGTGTAACCAGAATGAAATACTAGCACCTCAGATATTTTCAAATTATACACAAGCAGCACATTTAATAGCGCTGATTTTAATAAGTTAGCATTCTGTCTCAGAAGCATCTGTTTCAAAATGTTTCAGCTGAAAGTATTTTTCTGAAAGCAATTTGCCTCTTACATACCACAGCCAGCGCAACTCCACAGTCCAGAGGCGTTTTCAGCGCACGCAAAGAGAAGCCATCAGTGAAACACTGCTTGGCAAACAGTAGCTCATACACTGAAGCTGCAATATTATCCTGGCTTTCCTACATATTAAGCATAGGACTATGTTCAAAGTAAACATGTGGTCATAATTAAATAATAATTATGACTAACATTTGTGTAACACCATTCATCCAAATAGTTTAAAGCATTAGGTAAATCTGTAAACAATGGGTCTAATCCTGCACCCTTTACTCACATAATACCGTGCAGTTCAAATGGACTATGTAGATCTTGTCGACACACAGACTTAATTGTTCTCAATTAACTCCATGTGTCACCACTCATTCCAGTGTGTCTTGTTCCTGTTTAGCCTAATTCTCTCACTGCTTACTACAGGTGAATGTACTGTTTCTACACTCTCACTGATTTAACACCACGTTTATGGACATTTCCCTACATGGATCCCACAGGGCTTTTCTAATCTCATTGCAGCCTCACTTCTACACGCTTCTAGTAAGACAAATATTCTTTTATAGATGAGAAGTTCACTTGTTAGTATGTTTAAATGACTATTTCATCTAACTTGCATTTGTAAACCCAGGACCTACAATTTCTATTCTCATACCTTAATCACACAAATAGCCTTCTTCATTCATCATGCTCCAGAGTAAAACAGAACAGGGAAAAATTCTGCAGTTTCCAAAAATAAAATACAATTTGGAAGCAGACATGCTCAAACTACTTTTATGCATCTGTAGTACAAATGATGTCTGTTACAGAGAACCAAAGTTGCTACATGAGTTTAAAAATTTAAAAGAAAAATAATTTAAAAAAAATCAGTAAGAACTTGCAGACCTTCCTGACATTTTGATGTCAGTCAAGCAACTAGAGAACAAAGCAAGAGACCGGGAATACCTGAGTCAGGCTTCATTTTGGCTCTGCTATGGACAGTTATTTAACTTTGCTTCAGATGCAGTATCTGTAAGTCAAGCCAAATCATCTCTTCCTCTTAGGGATTTTAAAAAATTCATTAAAATCCCTATGGCCCTTTGAAGACAAATGTTTTTCACTAGCACTAGTTATTATTTAGCTTTTAGCATTTTTCACCTTCTATCTTAAAATTCGCATAGAAGAAAGTCCTTGTCGCATCTCATTCGCACTGCAATTTAGTGTATTTTCCTTCCAGTTTTAATTTTCCTTTGCAAGACACATGCTCAATTTTAACTCTTACATGTATTCCACATAACTTCAGCATACATCAGGAAGCTTTTTTCTTTAGCACCAGACAAAAGCACTGTAAAATGTCATCCACTGCTGAATTGCCAGCAAAGCTCACACAAGCATGGCAGTGAAATAGGAAACCTTCTAATGGGTTTAGGCATTTCTCTGGTGTGTTCATTCAGGAAAAAAAAAATTACAGCAGTTGCCTCACCTAGGCACAATTTGGTCAAACCTGAAAAGAATTTAGTGTCACAACAGCAATCCCTACTATAGAATAAATCCTGCAAAAGTCACTGCAACTGCTTTTACACTGTGGAAGGATTTCTCATTAATTCAGGCGAAGCTGCACGGTTGCTAGCTAGTAAGGACACAGCTCTCTCCTTGTTCACCGGTAACCCCTACAGCCGTGCACTTGGTCCCGTGCAGAGACAGCATTTATGGACCCTGTATGAGGGAAAGTGTGGATGTTAATGGTTTAATCCACAATATGTTAACAGCTTAGTTTTAACATGCAATGAAAAAGACACGTTATATTGAAGTGCACTGCCTTTGCTGGCGAGGTGGGGATGGAGAGGTTTATCTCATCAGTTGTACAGGCAGCATCTGTCAGCAACACGAAAGGGCAGTGGGCAGGGGAGCTCTCTTGTCCTGTCCAGCCAAAAAAGCAGCAGAGGTGCTATGCTGTCTCCTGCCAGGACACCCAGAGCAGTCTACTGCTCACCAGCACCTCTTCATTTATTTTTGCGGTGCCTAGGACAGGACTGCAGCTGTAAACACCAAGCAGTCTCTCTCCTTTCCCATGGACCAGATCTTGACAGTCCTGCAGAGACCACGGCTAAACACTCAGCTGAGTCACAGAAACAACAGCAACTCCATTCAAAACCAGCTGTAGCCTCCTCTGCTCCTTATCTCTGACCTTGTTTTGGGGTCAGGCCAGCAAGAGCCCAGAACCCTGCTGGCAAGGGCACGTCTGGCGCTGCTCCACATCCTTGCGTAGGGCAGGGGCAGGCAGCGTGCAGCCCGGTGGAGAAGGGAGCCTGGGGCAAACGGGCGTCATGCTGCTGGGCACCATAGAGCTGCCTATAAATACAGAGACTCTCTCTCAGCAAATCTGTAATCCTGGAGAATTTGTTCACAATAATCTGTAAGTCATGCCACACAGGATACAATTCACCAATGCACTGCGAAGCACAGGGCTGGAACAATTCTTGCAAGGCTTTGGTAGGGTCTTCTTGTGGCACTGAATTTCAGCCAGGAGGGCTGAGGAACTACCCGGAGTGAAAAGGAACAGTACATTACATGAAAGCACACAGGACAAACAGGCTTGGTCGTGCGGATTGCCAGAGCTGCTTACGAGTAGAACGCAGTTATCAGATCTGACACAGCGGCAGGCTGGTCCAGGCTTTCAGTTCACTAGCAGCGGTAACCGGCGTTCGCTTGAACGCTTTTATGTTTAATGCTAGAAATGCAGAATCAAATCTGCCTGAGATAAAAGGTAGGTTAGTCAAAACAGCCAAAAGTTTTAGCTGACATTATGGTAGATTACAAACTGCAATAGCTTAGGAGCATTCCTGATAGGAAAAGCAGCAGCTCCAGAGGGTCATAACCATTTCATGCATCTTGGCTAAATGTCCCTGAGTCAGAGTTGGCTCTAAGCGCATCTACAGAAGATAAGAAAAAATGTTCAGGGGCAGAAAGCAATTCAAAACTTTTCCTGAATCTAATCAGGACAAACAGAAGTACAAAATTGAGATTTTCTTTCATTTTAAAGCAGTCACTTCTTATTGCTGCAACTGCATCTCACTATCACTCCCATAATTTATTTATCACATGATTCACTTATAAACACACCCTGGTACTATCAAAGTTTATCATATCATTGATTTGAAAATTTCATATGCTGCTCTTTTGGGGCTCTTGAATGCCTGAAGATGCAGTACTCCAAGTCTCTGTGAGCACAATGGATTCTGAACATCCCCATGGTACGTCTTTCTGACATGGAAGTAAATCCAGTGCACTGTAAATATGCAACTAATATCAAAACACTTCTTCAGACCTGACCAAAGTACTGGTTGCATTTAACACTGAATAATTAACAGGCAGAAGCCACCCTTTTAAGAGAGATGACATTTCTGAGTGTAAAACCCAGGCCAGATTCTGAGGAGATCCTTCTGTTGGCCTAATTTCACTGGCTTTGATTTTCCCTAGGCTGAAATTGTGCTCTGATAGAGACCAAGGCTAGGTAAGAGTTCAGTTTAGCTGCCAACACACAATCACAGGTATCCTGTCTGGCCTCCACCAGCTGCTGCAGATCCTCTATGAGTCTGGGTAGGTCACGTGTAGCATCAGCCAAGCTAGATGCCTACTTTTGGTCTCCCTGAACTAATTGCTGTTTCTAAAACATCTGGTAGCTGGACAACTGCTTTCCCCCTGTTTCTGAGGGGCTGTGCGTTTGGACCCTTGAGGATCCCGGATGTATTTCTCCTCCAGGTTCCAGAGCACCACAAAGAGAAGATGACTACAGTAGTTTCTACAGATCTCACATCTGAGCAAAGCATATTCCATATTCTTCTCAAAGGAAGCTTTGACAGCTTCCTTCTCCTGGGGTGCACAGCAATCAAGAAAAAAAACAAACAAACACACACCAGTGTCCTCAGGCAATTTTTACCTCATGAAGAGGTAGCAGAGGCCACTGGCCATATAGAAATGGCAATTCTCTGCTATTTGTCTTTGAAATGCTGCGTATCATGACACCTCAAACATTCAAACTGAAAACTTCTATGAAGGATAATTGGAAGCCTATATGAACAGCTGGATGGGTATACTTCAACTTGAAGCTAATAATAAACTTTCCTTCCATTGAGATTTCTTTTTAACAAAACAAGTACTTAACCTAAAAAAAGAAACCTGAAAATTATGCTGAATTTTAAAATAAAATATAAAATGTGATGTTCCTACCTTATTGCATCACCTTCTAATAAAAGTAGTGCAGCTGTGGGAGGGCATTTTCAGAAGGAAGGAAAGTCCTAGGAAACAAATTGCTTTTAGCAGAATGCTGAATGGTTTCATTGAGTATTTTTAGCCTGGCCTCTTGAGATGCTTTGCAAACATTTGCAACACTCTAAAACAGAGCCAGGGTTATGTCACTGTCTTTGGTACAAATAATTTGTTAGGAACTATTTTGTTCTGGCATAGGGATATATCAAGAGAGGATGCATGAACTGGCTTGTTTTCTTTTGGATTAATGTTGTTTGTCAACTGAAGGCTGTCTTTATGAGGAACAAACGTGGTGCCAAGAAGTACATTTCACCATGCCAAAATTAAAGGGAGGAGTTCAGAAGCAGTCTTTTATTACCTAATTAGTTTTATCAAATGACACAGATCAACTAACAGGAGATAACTAATAGGAAAAAGGGGTCTAATGAAAAAGTAAGTTATCAGCTGGATGCTCTCCAGAAAACAATTATCTCTGTAGGTAAACAAGTACTACTGTTGGGAGGTCAGACACAAAGCGCAAGGAATGGAGGTCTTCTCAGGATATCTGCTCTCAGTGGACTTGGAAAGGAAGAAAAAATAGCCAGATACACTACACTGAGAAGAAGGAATGACTTATTAAAGGAGCTAGTATATTTAGATAAAATTATTCCTGTCTGGCCTGTAGATATCCCACCAGTTGGGTTTTTTTTTGAAGCACAAATTAAGTACAGCCTGCCAGATAAATATCTCTATTCAAAATGAATACTGGGACTACAATAGGAACAGCCACATTCACCTGCAGAAGAACAAATTACCAAAATAACTTTTTTACAGCTAGCAGGGAAAATGGCAGCTCACAGACCTTATTTTATCTTGATTGCCCTCCTAAGACTGGAAAGGATGACCACAAAAAGAAATACAGGATTTTAGGTAATAATCTGCTTTATCCAGAATAACCAAATATAGTAACTGGAAGGTATTTAACATGTACTTAGGTTCCATTATTTTCCCAATTGCATGATCTAAACTAGTCAGACAATTCAGACTCATGTGGCTCGCATTCAAATTACATCAACTTTCAATTCCCAATTTGAACAATAATTTCACATTTCCCATCATTATTTTCTTATCTGATACATACCTAGAACACATAAAACTTGTCCCATTATTTTAGCTAGTAAAATGACACCAGACATGTAACAGCACAAAGACATTTAAGAAGTGTTCCTGGAAAAAGAACCAAACCAAAACAAAAAAAATCAAAAAAGAAGATTTAATTGACTAAAGACTTGTGCCCCCCAGCAGCCTGAAGAGAAGCAGCATCAATTTTTACAAAGATTCTTTAAGAATCTTAAGTGATGCAACAGGGGAGTTTTATTATGCCATCCTTTCCCTTCATCCTCCCTCTCCTCCATCATCAGTTAATTTGAAAACAGATGGGGCAAAGAATTTATGGGAAAATGTTCTATCTCTTGGGGTCAACAGTTCTACCTTTACTGCAGAGTTGTGGGGACCACACGAATGCCTCATACATTTACAGTATACCGTAGCAAGGACGGCTAGATGCAGAACTATTAAGAGAACCTAAAAGTCAATCACGCTAAATGGAAATACCAACCACTGGCATCCCAGAACTACATTAGAAGCAGGCATAAGATGTTCATGAGGCCTTGGCAGATCCTGGGCTGGGCTGGGTGGCCCTGCTGGAAAAAAGCAATCTACTTGGTTCCTGTTAGAACACCTTTACCTGCATGGAAAAGCTGAGTTATGGACAAAGTCCTAGTTCAGGTGAGACATCTTGATGACCTTACACCCAGCTCAGAGCACCCACAGGGACAGAGGCTTCGGCCTAGACTCAAATTGCTGATCCAGACCATGGAGTGCTGACATTCCCATCAGCCTGTGTCTGGAACAGGTATCACCACACCTCTGTGTCGGAACAGACCTAGCAGGGTACTGGATTTTGGGGACTCTGTAATAAGACAGTCCAGGAAAAATAAAAAAAAAGAAAGAGAGAGTACAGTATAGGAATGCAAAAGAGTGAGATCATACAAGTACAAATAGAAAGCAGTTTTAGTTGAGGAATGAAATAACCAGAAGATGAACTTACTCCATCTGCCATCCACCTTTAAAGCCCTGCAACAGCAAAGACTGTTAAGATTCACTGTCTTCACAAGTCTCCAAGTGACTTTGCAAAGAGTGGGGATTCTCTGCCAAGAATACTCAGCCTTCACTTTCCTCCAGAGAGCCAGTTCTTGGCTGGCAAATCTTAACCAATGTCAAATCCAGACCTGCACATGGATGAGGTCACTGGCCATCAGCATGTGTGGTGCAGACCTCAATGCACATAAGAGCCAGCTTCTCCCCTAATGTATGGTCCTCCTTCCCCACAAAAGAATACAGTATCACTCTCTCTTCTTCTCTCCCCACCCCACCACCACCGCCACCTTCTTTCTTCCATCATTTCCTCTTATAATGGAATTGACTGCAAGGCACGGTGCCATCGTATATGCAAAGTCATCCTCAGCTCTGCCTACCTTGAAAAGACTAGCAGATGAGGAAAAATTGGTCAAGCCACCCAGGACAATAAGCAGAACCAGAAAAGTAACCACCACCGCAGTCACCATGATCACCTGAAGATTCAGTCACCTTCCTTCTTCCAAAAGAACTTGCCCAAACAACAAATTACCATTTTAACTGCACACCTTTTCTCTCACAAAGGGTTTCTAGCAGGCTTTGATTGGATGTGCTGCGCACAGACACTCAATTTCCAAATACTTTGCTTATTTTTTCTTTTAATCCTTACCCTCCTTTGTGCCCTAAGCAGCAAGTAGCCACTATGTCTACCAGAGAACTAAGTAGCAGAGATTCCTGGATTCAGAGTCTCAAGTCAAACTGTTTATAATGCTGGACAATGATTTTCTGGGTTCAGCTGGCCACTCAAATTTATACACCTCTACCTATAGGATTCGGAGAAGACTCTTCCCATAAATGGGTATACATGCTAGGGTGCAGCCAGAGTAATCTCCCGAGATCATCATTCCTCCACGCCTACAGCATTCCTGCAGACAGCTCCTCTGAAAATTATAAGCTTTAAGGCAGTGTTCTCTGCACACTGCCTTCCTTCTCCACATTTCCCCAGGTAGTTTCAGCCTTCCTGTCGCAGCAGCCCCAACAACAGACTTGTCTTGGTGGCACAACGTGAACACATCGGAACAAAAAAGCTGAAGGAAAGGTGTCTTGCTATAGCACCCTGGCATTTTCAATCTGGTCCTGGGAAAACTAAGGCTAGATGCAAAGCATCGTCAACCCACGGCCATGGTAAATACCAAGACCTCTCCACAAAGACTGAGTTGGTTCGGGAAACGTACCTGAATATATGAAAAAAAATTATTATAAGGAATGTGGGCAAGAGGCCATCCAAACAAAAAAGCCTCACTTGACCAGATCACTGACCTTGCCTAGGAATGCAGGCACTGGACACAGAGGGAAAGTTACCCGTGCTCAAGCTGCAGCTAACACCCAGATTCATAGGCTGTTTTCCACAAGGAAAAGCTGTATCTCATGTCAGAAGGCAATAAATCACATTTCATTTTGGATCAGCTTATTGTTTAGGACACACGTACACCTACAGAAATATCGAAGCCTGTTTGATATTAACAGTGAGTGATTATGCAAGGCAAACATAAAGAAAAGACAGAGTCTCTTAGCTAGGGGTAGAGAATATTCAGCCAAAGCCTTCCTCAGACTCCCACTGAGAACAATGCAATATGGAAATAACCAAAATTATGTATTGGAAGGATGAAGACTGAAGGCTTTCCGCTAAGTTATTGTCTTCCTGAATTGTTAATTGCAAGACAGCTTTCTGCATCAAAATAGCATTTAAATTACTGACCTTTTACATGATAAATTTACTGAACAGTTTTGAGGATGGACAAAAATTTTCTAATTATTCTAATACATCTAGTAGTAATAAAGGACACTGAGCATTTGGTCCCCGTTTGCTGTTATAAAACTCAAACTAGGCAAATAGCTGATAAGCAATTAAGAGGTTTAACAACACACGCGATTAGCTGCAGTCATATTAAGATAGAGTGATTCTTATGCACGTTAAGTGGATTACTTAATTAAGGGATACGCATTTCAGCAGAATGCACTGGATAAGAGTGTGAGCAAGTGTTGCATGCATGCTGAAAAGAAAGTGTTCTTGCAATCTGAATACACATAGGTGGGAACTGTGACACAGCCTGTTACTAAGGATTATCCAATACTTCCCATAAGATCCGATTTGCACTTGCTTATAATTTTGCCAGACTAATTGTTTGGGCTGAAACTTTCCATGTTGGATGTGTGCCTCAGGCTATTTTTTTCTTACATCAGCAAAATTATTCAATGATTTCCAAGACAAAAGCCAAGAAAAAAAGACACTGTTATACAATGAGAAAATAATATCTGGTAGCTCCTCTTTCAAGAATTCAAATATTCTTCTTGTTTTAAACAGGCAGAAGGTGTATTTTAATCATGGAATTGGCTTTTGCTAGACTAGTTAAAACCAGTTTGAATCTGATGATACTCCAGCTTGTGAGAGGTGCTGGATATGGGTTTTAGTGCCGGGTACCACCGACAAGCACCACTCTTGTGAGGAGAGGAAGGCTGAGCTGCCTTCCCTGCCATTGCTGCTGCCTGTGCCACAGCCCGGGATGGAGGTCAGGTGGTGCTGAGAGCAGAACCAGACTGGTCTATGCTTCCAGGGGGAAAACTTGCTGAAAAGAGGAGAAAGAACGTATACCTGGCACATATAGACCACTTAGGCAGAGAAGAGAGAGTAGGATCCCCTGAAGAACAGGTTAAAAAGAGGATTTTATTAGCTCACTGAAGTGACTTGGATAATGAGTTTATGATGAAAAGAAACAGCCAGACAGGGTCACAAGTGGAGTACGGTGCTTGACTTTGCAAACTCTGTATATTGTGTGTATACAGCACTTAAAATAAAATGCACTTAAAAGGATTTAATAATACGGTAACTCAGAAATGAACAACATAAAGCTGACGTGCTCAGATACCAACTATAATGTGCTGCTCCTAAATAATGAGGCACCTCTGTGCAGGTATCTGGTTATTTAGACTCTAAGTATTCCCATAACTGCAGCCAGAAATAAACCTCTGTTTATCAGGAGATCTCTCTTTTTAAAGGCTATATAAATTTACCCCCATGTTTCCATGATTAGAAATCTATATTTAAAAAATGCAAAAGATCATCTGAAGTACCTCAGATGGCAATCAGGCAGATAACTCTTACCGAGTTTTTAAAGGAAATTTATGCCTTTGAAAAGCTTCCTGTTTCCTTACAAATCCAGGTATAGACACCTTTTATTTCAGCAGCCCTGGGGAGAGGACACTCGAGCTACCAACCCTGACTGAGAACAAAACATTAAACAAAACCCTTTGGAAAGACAAACAGTGTGTTTACTCTATGGCTACTGTGTAGCCCAGCGCACACCTCCTCAGCCACCTAGTACCCAGCCACAGTAGCAACCTAGAGTCAGAACGGGCAGAATCCCTGTGCCCTTGCCTTCGAGCAGCCACCGCCCAGACCCAGCTCTAGTGCGTCTGCTCCACCACGGCTGGACGTGCCAGCGCGCCCAAGGTCACTCTGCCAGGAGGCAGTGGCAAAGACAGGGAAGGCTGAGCTGCTGTCCTCTGCAGGCAGGTGAGTGGGGCCGCAGAGGAGAATTTCTGAGGGTTTTCAACTCATTTCTGCAGTGATTTTTGAGCAACAGCCAGAAAGGAACCGCAAGCACTGGTTAATCATTTGCCTTTCTTGTGGTGGTTGCTCAATGGGAGCACTGCGCATGCAACACCACCACGGTCTGGAGCCAAAATGGAACGAAATAAGGCAGAAAACTTTCTGTGACTGGGGTTTCAAGGCTGTGCCCAGAGATTATACTTAGAGATATAAACCTAAATGTATTCATTTAAATTACTGATTATGATATTTATTATTTTTCTTTTCCTCACTTTCACCTGTCCTCCTTTCAGCAGTAAATTCCACTTTCCACAACTAGGTGCTTATACGATGAATTCGTCTAAAAGTCAGAAGATGAAACAGAAACTGGCTGTGCAGTTGGACCCTGCTTTTCTTCCTACCCCATACAATATAATTTATTCCCACAGATATAAACTTCAGTACCCATTATGACAACACTATTTGCATTGATCATGTGCTTATTAATGCCATCTTTCCCTCAGCAAAGAAAATCACCTTCTCCCAGGAGAGAGATGATTTGCAATTTCATAATAATTGCTGTGTCTCTTAAGTAGTTCTAATTTTAACAGGATGAAGTACATCTCATTTTACAAGGATGGCAGAACCATTACACAGCACAGTGCTACAGCCTTTTCAGAATGCAAGTGCTTTCTTAGATGTAGAAGAAAAACTGATCTAATTCTCTGAGAATTACTCTTTTTCTTATTATTTGAGAACAGAAACATGTTGAGACTTTACATATCATAGATTTAAGAAGACAAATACACAAAACCAAGAGATTCAGAGAACTTAGGACCCGTTTAAGTTTCTTCCATCATTTTCATGTAACCATTAGATAACATTTGAAGAATTTTGGGGATGAGCAGGAAGACAACTGAAACTTCACAAGAGATGTACTTGTCAAAGACAGATCTTCTGCTCTCCAGCCCCATTCCTCCATTGCATAAAACTGTTACCATTAGCACTGGCTGATGTGGCATATGCTCCCAATAACATGGCAGGAGACTGGCCTTGGTGGACACACAGCTTCTCCCCCCTAGATGCATTCTGTCTTAATACTTGTCACTGTCATCATTTCTTCCCTAAAAAAATTAACTCTAGAGCTAGCAGGGAAATCAAAATACGCTTACAATGTAGCTTATACTGCAAGTTCTTAATTTATATTTGATTTAATTGCTAAACAGCCTACTAGAGACTGGCTAGATCTGGCCCAAAAGTCACCATCAACAAATTAATGTGTGTTGATGCACATACAGTGAAAAGAACTGCCTCAGAAAAGCAACCCAAAGCATCAAGTGAATTGGAAACAGTCTGTGAAAGGCAGAGGGCATGCACTGTAGCTCTTTCATGCTCTGGTTGTTTTTTGTGAACTTGATTTATGTATAATTAACCATTTTTTCCCTTGCAAATAATTTCATTTGAAGCTGTGCTACCATTTTTAACCCACATCTTCCTGCCGCAGCCACATAGACCAGTCCAGCTTAAAATGGTGACAACCAAAACACGCTGTCACACCAAGAGTCCAAACTGTCCATGTTAGCATAAAACCCCACTCTCTTGTCTCCCTCCTGCTCCTCCTAGCATCACAAGAATGAAAGAAATTCATAAACTGTAACTCTCAGTCTAATAGAACCGTGGCCAAAATTCAAGCTCGGTAATTGATTACATTCTGTCTCTCCAAATTCCCACACTAGGCTGACTAGGAGAAAGAAGTCTTCTTTTCCCCTCCTAGACAAGAAGTTTTTATATGGCTAATGGACACAGTATTACACCTCTGAGAGAGGTGGGAGGTTAACTGAAGAGAAACAAGAGATATTTATAATACATGGATAAGACGACAGCAGCAGATGAAAGGAGAAGAGTACTGTAGTAATTTCGAAGTGTATGACAACCTAAAAGCTAAATCATTGTTCTCTAATTACACTTTCCATCAAAGAATAAAAGCCCAGATGATCATACAGGACATGCTGCTGTCAGGATGTGGTGTCTGAGGGCCTGCAACACAGCCTGAATGATTTGGGATAGAAGGGTATTTGAGCAAATTCACGTATGGTTCTGAAAAGCTGATAAATCAGTAAAACAACACATACTTTAATATAGCACTAGATCTTAATAAAATGCAGAAGGCATCCAAATAATTCCAGTCTGAGGAACATGGAACATTAACACTATACCATGTTCTTAGACAGCCATAAAACAAATCAGTACCGCATGCCACTATTCAGTAAATTACCAATATATCAAGAGAAGGAAAACTATTATGACACCTGTGCTACGCACATAACATAAAGCAGTCATCGCACTGGGATTATAATTGGAATTTTCTTCTGAGGCTGACAGGTGAACACTATAACCTTAAGCAGCACTCTTAAAAGATTTTATTTATTGCATATTTCACAGGTCTTTGTAAAGGACTTAATTAGCTTCTTTCCCTTCTGGTACAAAAAAGTGTGCATCATCACTGAGAAAAATCACAAGGCAAGGCTAATGTGAAGGGTCTCGCTAGTACTGTGCATGTTTCACCGGGACAAAACCTGGTGCAATTCTTTCTGAACACCAGAGATATAATCAATAAAAGCTGTTTTGTTCCTTCCCTAATCTGGTCTGTGTCATATTTGCTGTCTATGTCACTGTTCTAAAGATGCATGTATCTGCAGCCTAGAGGTTGCATATATGCAAGCACACTACATTAATATATGGTGACAAACATTTTTTACATTGGTCATATTACTGTAGAGAATATATGGAGTGGATGTTGCCAAAAGCATGAGATTGTTCTCTATGAAACAGATGGTAACTTCCAATTCTCTGTTTCTGTTTAGTTTTCGTTTCTAAAAACTCTTCCAATTCTAAATCTGAGGCAGAGTAACTTCAATCCAGCCTCACTCAAAAACTGATATTGGAACAATTAATTCAACTCTACGCCAATTCTTCATTCATTCCACTCATTTTCAATCTGTAAGGCATAAAGCCTCCAATGTTTTTATTCAAAGAAGGTCCAAGATACTACAAGCATAACACCCACTGCATACTTGCACCACGTTCTGATGCACCCTAGGCATGCCCTTGAGATTTACTGCAAGAAGTTCAGGCAGCTACGGCTTGGTCACCTGCCCTCACATCAACACCACACTGACTGGGCAGAGACTCAGGAAAACAGCTCAGGTAAATTAATTAGTAACATCAACTTTTGCACAACAAATCAGGCTTCTTCAGTGCTGGAAATGCCGGGTCTTTATACAGTGGCCAAAAAAAGCAATAAAAACTCAAACTTTTTTGAGCATAGAAATGGTAAGCAGAATGTTGTACGAGTGTTCCGTTTACTTTACGTGTTGACTTGGTAGTCAGTATAGAGTTTAACATTAATTCTGCAAGAAAAAATATTTCAATAGTATTATTTCTTGGTACTTTAGATTTCACAAAAAGCCCCTCGAGAACATGTACATTATTTGATTTACACCTATTTTCTATAGGATGTCTAAATCATCCTCTGTGTGCAAATACACATAAAAACTATAACAAATATCCCTTTGTCTAAATATACTACTTTCTGTTACCAGGTGGAAAGGACGGAGCCATCAGACACAGATTACCTCAGTGCCAGTGTCTGCTTTAAACTGGAACCTGTTCTCAGAACTATCACCCAACATATGTCTGAAGACCCTATATGAACCCTACAGCTCCCAGTGCAGGAACCTGATTCACAAGAGCTCTCCTCCGCCTGATCGGATCTGTAACTCATTCCTATATAGACACTTTCTATTCATTTCAGTTTCTTAACTATTCACATTAATGCCAGATATGGTGAGACCACAATGTATACTGCCTTCAAAACATGTACTGGAACTTTTCATGTCTCCAATACACAAGTAACAGTAGTTAATTCCCTTCTTTTGCTGAGCTGTAATATCATTTCACTGATTGAGACACAATTCTTTTCAGTTTATATATATGACAATCAAGAGAAATGCAGTATCACAGGAAGAATATTTCACTTTTATTTTTCACCCAAGTGTAAACATTCCAGTGCTTGCTTTCTTTGTGATAGGTATTTATTTATTGTACATCATCAACTGATTCAGAATGGACTCTCACACAACTCTCCTACAAGCATGATCTCTTTCTTGCTTTCATCCTTATTACTCTCAGCCAGGAAAGATCTGCAGTACGCAATAAAAGAGCCCAAATACTGCTGCAGTGCCAAACTGCACTCGGGAAAAAAAATTGCACAAAAACTCATGAAAAGTATCGTAAATCCCAGCACTATAAATCATGCTTCCTTCCTCCTCTTGGTCACAAAATGTAACTACAGCTGAATCTCAGCACAAATTGTTCTCAGTGTTTTATATATGCATCAAGCCTTTTATCTGCAGATCCTAATGCTCTTTAGAAGTTTGACTTTAGATGTGCAGACACCTCACAATACACAGAGAATTAAGATAATTAGATTCTATGATTAACCGACTATCATGGCACCTGGACACATAGAAAGTGCTTTACTTGAAATGGTATTCCCAGTTTGAAGAGGATTCACGTGTCCATTATTTCAGACGACACACTGAACAACTTCCCCACTCTCATCTGGCAGCTCAGACCTCAAGGAATTTATGCTCCTAGACTCAGGATGATCAAGAGGGTCTGAAAAATAAAGTGAAAAAGCTGCTAGTTTACCTAAGCTACCCTTAGCTCTTGCTGGGTATCCTGACCAGAGGAAGGGAGGCGACAGGAGCAATGAATGCTCTCCCCACGCAAAGACACTGCCGGTAGGTCTGTGCAGGGTCAGACCTGTTCTCGGGGCTCGCGGGCAAAGACCATCTGAGAGAGGGGCAAAGAGCCTGCTGCAGTCCCATTCATCAACTCCCATCCTGGTGGCCTCTCAGGGATGTTACAGACTTTTCCAAATGAAGCACTGAAAGGAACGAGGGACTGGATTATTATTTAAGACGTTACACAGGCCTTACCCCTTAAATAACCAATCCGTACACAGATGCTGAATGTACAGATACAATAGAGACCTACTACACAGCTATAGGTACACTATACAGATGCTCATCTCAGATCCTGACTAACTGACCTCCAACCTTCTACACACTTTCCTTCAAGGCATCAAGCGTGGATGCCTTTAAAGAAGACCCCAAATCAATGGAGAATCTGGGACTTTTTGTGGCAGTTCTCTCTGCATCTTTGAAATTTTTGGTCACAGCTGCAAGTTCTTCCCAGAGTTGGAGGCAACCCTTGGAATACTGCAGACACTTGAGGAACAGAGTCCAAACTACAGCACACGTACTCTTTGGGTCTCAGAAGATCCTTTGCTAACTAGTAAATGCAATACAACTGTCACATTGTAAAGCCTCATTTTTAAACTCAGTAACGGTAATCATGGGGGTTATAGCATGTGTGCTTAAAAGTTTTTTCAAGCTGTTCACGAGCTTTACAAAATATTGAGGATCCTCTTACCTTTCTCTGGAGGTCACAGGATTCCAAATGAATATGGTGATAATTAGGCCAATCCTACAGAGCATTAATCTGAAATAAGGACTGAGACTTTAAAAAGCTGTAAGAAGATGTATTTTAAAAGCTCCCAGAGTCACAATGCTGCTGCTGAAACTCATTGCAGCAAAAAGGCCAGTCTGCTTCTCTATTGCTGAATCTTAGTAACTTAACAAGCAACAGTCTGATGAAAGTGATATGGGTAGGATTAAAAAGCTTTCTCGATTTCAAAGAATAGACTAGAACATCACCTGGAAAAGCGACTCTGTGGTAATGCAACCCTACTGATTATTTTAGTTTACTACATGTATTTTTAATGTGTATGATTGAGTTCTCCATTTCCTCATTAATTTTATACCCTTTGTCATGGATTGTTGCTGGTTAATCTGACTCTCTGATGCCACTGTAAGCAAGAAGCAAATTGGTTTTGTAGATTTTAACTGAAAGACAGCTAGTCACAAAAAAAAGCCTATATGAACAGCTGGATCAAGAACATCTTGAAGAGGAATTTAAAAATGGCTCACACAATGGAGCCATTACATTACAGAATTATTGTACATTACACACATTACAGAAATGCTGCTTATATTCTGTTTTATTGACATGGTAAATTACCAGCCTTGTTCACTGTAACACATACTTTTAAATTATCTGTTCAAATTTATCAGCATAACTAGATTTATTACACACATGTAGACACCTGTTTTATAAAACATACCAACAGTGCCAGAACGACCATGCTGGAATGCGCTGGCTCTCACCCAAAAGGAAATGCATTGCAAGCTTCACTGAACTGCCTTCAATTTTATAATGAGGAGATCACCAGCCAAAGTAAAAGACATGTTTATGATTTGCTAATCTCCGTGTCAAAAAGACTAAAAAAAAAATAAATACTAAGCTTTGGTCATTTGGCCATTATTACATAAGATGAAGACCAAGAATAACATTCTCTTCTCATGTGAAGTGGCTGATACCTTTCCTATCTATCTGGTCCCATTCTACCTAAACATTTAAGTCTTACTTATAACTGAGGAAAAAGGGCAGAAGGATGTGAATGGAAAAAAATCCAAATGCATTTAAATAGCACAAGGCTTACCACACTCTGGTGGTAACCCCAACACCAGAGGGGTACCACCCAAACATTAGACACTCTTCTAGAGTCACTGCTGGAGGCCAAGTGGGGCACCCTCTGCAACATCTTGAGTATCGCTGGACATCAGCATTTTGGCAGCTGAATCGAGACATTAGTTACATTCCCAGACATGAGACTGCAATCAATCAATGGCATGCTTCATGATTCAGATTTGGTGTTGAAAAGCCTTCTCTGTTAGGAATCTCATAAGCGTAGTTAACAACAGTAACCTCTGGGGCATTGTACCCACGCTGCACCACTAGATGAAAGGATGCTGCCAAACGCAGCAAAAGCTTCTGGGACTCTACCTACAAAGATATCTGCCTTGATCGATGCACACTTTGGTGCTGCTGTAAATGGACTGGCCAGTATCTTTCCAAGTACAACAGTTTAATAAAACACATCAAGACTAAAAGTTCAAAAACTGCATTCAGTTTGCTTTTACTCATTGTTCTGAAACCTTCTGACAGGTAAAATTTTGTTTCTGGCCACCTCTACAGTATACAGAAGATAGTCAGCCAGATAGATTTCAAGGTGCGCTTCAGCTTTGAAGGTCAGTTACTCCAGCTCTACAGCCAAGTTCTCACACTAAGCCAAAAAATTCCTCATGCTATTTTTAGTGGTTATGAAGGGTGTGCACATGCAAAAGACTTAATAATGTTGTCTCCTGGCCAAACTAGTTGGAACAGCCCCTCTTCGCATTTGTAAATTTTAAAAAGTATTTCACCAGTATGGTAAAGAAGCATAGTACCATCACTTGTTCAAAGTCAGAGTTATTCAGGCAGAAGCTATAGCGAAATACAGCTTTATTATGGTGTATATTACCTTATGTGTGGTGTATAAGGCCTTTACCACGGCTTCCAAATTCTTCTGGCAATGGTGAACAAGGATGCTAGGCATGTTGTTACATTGAAGACTGAGCAAGTAAGTTTCTCTGTAGAAGCTCAGGAGCATGAAAATAAATAAATAAAGCAAAAAATGCCTCTTTCCTCAGCATTAATGAAGATCTCAAGGAGCAAATTTTGATACAAATAAAGACCACTATAAAGAATAGGATTATTGTTACATATTGACCACATATTGGCCACAGATAGCAGTGACTTCTGTCTAGTAATGATACACTTCAACCTTGGGTAAATAATTCCAGATTTCCTTTTTTTTTTTTTACAGTGCTCATGGATGAAGTAGTTGCTAATCTAGATAAGTATTTCAAAATTCAGTTAAAAGCTTTACTTGAATTTTAGACTTTACTTTGCCTATTGCTTTTAGGGCTAATTTATCTTACTCTCCTCCTTACTCTTCCCTAGTAAGTCTATCTATTAAAATTTCATGTTCTTTTCCATGCAATAATTAAAAAAAAATTAAGCACGCTATGATCGTAAAAGAAAATCTAAGCAGACTGCCTTACAATACATAGAGAGCGACAAGAAGAGAATAAAATAGTAGCATTACTAATAAATTTAGTATGAATAATCCAGGTCTAAGAATTACCATTACCTGGTAGAGCTTCAGCTAATAAGCAGGATAACAAGCAGGCTAACAATGCCTTTTTTGAATGGTTTATTTTCATGTCATTGTTCCTTTTAAGAGTTTCATGGAAACTGGAAATAGGAGGGATTTCTTTACAAGAGTTTTACTCTGTTGTGAACACACACTAATGGTGTTAGTGGTCCTGCTGAAAAGAGTTTCAAATCTAGTATTTGCTATAAAGCTGCAAATGCAAATCTGTGAACTTCTCAAAATATAAAAAGAAATAAGACAACTGAAATTTGATACTTAGTAACTCTAAGAAGATCTTCTCCATCTCCACAATTACAGCATAACATATAGTCACAATAGAATTATTGCTCATTTTGCACTTTTGCAAACAGGGAACAAGATCAGAAGTCAGTACCCCTGACTCCAAATATATTTTCTGACATTCATAATGCTTACAACCAATGTAAGATCCTTAGGGCTTCCTCAAGCATAGCATAAAATAAATTAATACCTACTAATTCTGATCACAAAAAAAGAGGTTTGATACATTTCTATAGAAATTATTTCTCCTGAAACACACCAGTTTGGTTTTTTTAATACATAAAACTGCCATATCGAGGAGTTGACCGAGAACAGGATCCTACTGTTTACCTTTTTCTTCCTTTCATTAAAAAAAAAAAAAAAGCTTTTGCACTAAATAACAAGGTAACACTGTATTAATACACTATTAATTTACTAAGGCCTGTTTATCTACTTGTAGTGCACTCAACCGTATCTTCTTGCCCATCCAGTAGCCATACACAATCTTGACAACTAGGAATGGTGAATCCACTTTCCAAGATATTGGAAAAACCAGCAAGAAGTGCCACATTTCCAACAACATCTGCGAAACTTCATGTAGTCATAGCAAGGTCAAATATACTCACAGTCCAAATATAGATGAAAGCCTGCAATTTAAACAGCTCTATCTAGATGTGTGGTAAAGGTAATCAGTAAACACTGACTCTTTAACTGTTTAGGGCAAATAAGTCGTGTTCCCCTTTAATCTCATTTGTAAATAAGTAAGTCGCAAAAAATGGATCTCTTTCAGCAAAAGCATTTTTGCCAGCTGCAACTGAAATGGCTAAAATCTGAATACCTTCAGACATCACCAAAACCTTCAGCAAAAAATTCAATTTTTATATATATGCCTGGTGAGTAATAGTACTCTATCTCTTGCTATAGGATGCAGAAAATGTAGAACTGTATAACAATATACAAAATCGTATGTGCATAATTACTGCTATATATCTAAGGTAGCTTTCAGATCACTGTAAATTTTTATTAAAATACTGAAATTGCTTGTAGTAGTACAGACAGATAATGGAACGTTACCTTACTGATGTATAATTTGAGTGTTGCACAATCAAAAGAAAACTGTCATAACGCCCCACACAATACAGAACAGTCAAATGCTTTATTCTTCCTGTCAAACAATTAACTGTTGCTTTTTTATCACTGAAAGTAAGTGTATAAATATTATGCTCACTTGCAAAAAAATGGCCTGAAATTCAAATTTACACTTGGGCTGAAAATTCATAGTTAACATAGATAACTTAATATATTCTACAGGAGAAGACTGTTTAAGGAATTAATCGGGGAAAAAAAAAGTTTAAAATCACACGCCCAAGCACAGGACAGAGTCCCTGCAATGCTTGCAGTGGATTTATTTTAAGCTGTGTTCACCTTGCATGAAACAGTACAGTTTCAAATGAAAACAGCAGGAAGTATGAGCTCCAAGGATAAATTCTGGCATCAAAGAATTAAAAACAAAAGGACTACTTTTGTTTCAGATGTGCTTTTCAGGAACTGAGCTTGCTCTGTGTTTTCGTTACAAGCTTCTGACACCCTCCATGGAAAACGGGGTTATTTTAGACTTCTACTGCAGCAAACAGCTCGTAAAAAAAACTCTGAAGTGCCGGCCCCACACTGGGACGGTCTCTGCCTTTTCCCAAAAGGAAGTAGGAATACTGCCATCATCACTGACTCATCACCATCATCACCTTTCCAGTGGTGGCAGAGGTTGCCTCCTCTCCACACAGACACCAGACCTGCCCACAAACTTCATAGGATGCCACGAGAGGAGGAAGACTCCGGTACCAGCTTCTCCTCAGCCTGCCTTGCCAGGGACGAGCATTCCCGTCACTCTGCACACCAAGCAGAGGAAGATGACACTGGGATCCCGCTCCCCTCGAGGACATCTCTGGAGCACAACACACCTTGGTTTCAGCCTGACCATCTGTCCGTATGGGAGACAGATCCTAGCCATAAGCCAGCAGAAACATTCACTAAGTCTAAATCACGCTGGCCACGGTTCCACCAAAAAGCATAATCACCTTGTCAAGGGAGATAATCACCTTGTAACACAGAGACTTGAGAGCAGTTACTTCACGGAAACAAGCATCATTTTATAAAAATAAATAAATTAAGATTACAGGTAAATGTTTAAGTTGAATGCAAATACTAAAGAAGTGTGGGGGGTTTATTCTGTTCCTTAAACAAAATTCTGTGTACGTAAAGGACCAACACCATCAAGAGAGAAGACCTCTTACATGGGCATGAGTAAGGAAATGCTCTTGGCAGTTTGTGCCCAGTTCCAATCAGTAGATAGAGTTCAGAAAAAAAAAACAAGCCAAGCAACAAAAACTAAACCAAAATACAATGCACTAAACAATAACTTAAAAAAAAAAAAAAAAAAAAAACAACCCCAGGAACAATAGGAAGCAGTGTCACCTCAATGAAAGTCATGATTAAAGCTTTTAACTCAACTATGAACCTTCCCAATTATTTCCAGCACTGAGTAACATCCTAAATTTAGCAGCACTGACCTTCACTCCCAGGGCCCTGCTGCAATGCTGTTTTCTAGCAGAGAAGCAACGTGCAAATCGGAAGTACAACACATATGCAACAGACTTGAAACAAAGGACCATTGTCACAACAAGGAGCCTACCATAGATAATCTCATTATTGCATCATTCTGGTTTCTGACTCACAAAGCATCTGCAGCAATGTTTCAGGCTACAATAATTCGCTTATACACAAACCACACCTGGCTATTTCATCCAGCAAATATATGCTTAGTAATGCTATGTGGTTTTATAAAGAGAAAGTCTTGAGACAGTACAGCCAGAGTTAAGAGGAAATGAATTCTTCTATCATTATGTGTTTAACTTCCCTTTCTTCAGGAAAGGGGGAGACATACCTCCTCCTCCCCAGCATATTTTGCTTTTCACATTAGGATAAAACACTTCAAATAATTCAGGATACAACGGATGCAACCTTATGCAGTCCTAAGTACTCAACTAGGACTGACATGTGCCTCAAGGAACCCAGGCTGGGTGGTCAGCAGACAAAGGTCACCCTCATCTGCCCTGGCACACAGGTACCGAGCAGCACATCTGTCTTTGTGGTCTTCGTAAGCACCACAGGCATGGCAACACCTGCCTTTCTGAGCACACAGCGACACGTGCAGAGTGAGGAGGTGCTTCATGGTCCCTTAAAACAATTCTGCTTCAATAAATGCTGGCAGCACAGCACTGCACAGGTGCAACACCGGATGGACCCTGCTGAGGTAACGCCACTTTCGACGGTTCTGCCAGCTTGAGAGGGAGAACTGTCATTGTCGCGCCACTAAGGATTAATACTAGAAAACAAACATACAGTTACAGACAATATTAACAGAAGGGGAAAAAAAAAAGTGCAAGGGAGTCAAACAGCACCCTTCATAAACAAGAAACCAACTCAAACTGCAGAACTCAGCAGCACTCTAACTTACCAAACCTTTGCCAGCCCCCGGCAGCCTGGGCACGCAGGAGTCCAGAAAATGATAAAATGATTATTAAAAAAAAATTAATAAATTGAAACTTAAGATAATACACAAGCATTTCTTCGTAAGGCAAATGAAGGGGTTTTTATGAGCTTATTCCCAAGCTGAACACAGATTTTAACATGAAACAGAGGGTGTGTTTTGTAAAAGCATTATGTAGATGTGAAGCTGCTTTTATGTAACTCAACTTATCGGAGAAACACGTTGTATCATGTTTTTAAAATATTAGCGAGATAAAAGTATAATCATTGAAGTATTTGCATATTTTGTACTACAAAGTAATAACGTATGCTAACAGACTATTTGTTGTCACATTAGCTTGAAACAAATAAGGAAATAAGGGTTGATTTATTACTCTGTGTCTTCGGCTGTAGGATGGTAAAATTCCACTGAATCGAGTTTAAATAAAGGTCCAGTAAAAGTAATGGGAAGAGTTCCTGCATTTCGTAATTCAGGGCAAATAAGTGGTAAGACATAACATGTTTAACTTTATTAAAATAATTTATGAATTTAACTTATTTATTCATAGTATTCAAAGGACTGACTCCTAAACTGCAAATTCTTAAATCTGCACTTCAAAGAAGTGTTGCCATGTTGAGGGTTGCATACTATACCCTTCATAAAGAACGAAGCGATTGCATCCGTTGTACTGCAAAGCTGGGCAGCTCCACTGCCTCAGGACCTGGTCACCTCCTGCCCTGCTCCTGCAGCCAGCCACACCTCCAGGTACTTTTCTGTTCCCTTTCTGAATCCATTGCTATCACTGAGACCCCTTCCAGAACCTGAGAGTTCTAATCATTATCTACCAACCTCCATGCTTAATAAACTGCAGATCAGTTTGTAGACCTTTCCACAGCAATGCTGGCCTTGGTCAGCTGCAACAGCTTTCTCCCCACCCTTGTGCCTCACTGCAGGAGGCAAGGTGGGAAAGACAGGAGGAGGAATGGGAAAACAAACTTCAGCATGCACATACACACGTATGTTTACACACACATGAATGCATGTGTATATAAATATGTATTTACATGTATACACTATACCTAAAATCAGGTGTACAAACATGGGAGACATATATAGAATTAGAAATGAAAGGTGGGGTCCCGAATCCCCAGAATCATCAGCTGCTTTCATTAATGACTCCAAGTTTTGCTCCTGTTCACGAGGCAATTTTGGAGCAGAGCAGCATATATGGAAGCTGACTGGCAAACCAACTCCAACAGCTGTGGTTCGATTCAGTATGTTGGTCACATCCAAAAAAAGTCTCATGAACGTTCTCTCAGTAAAACCCAGTATCTGTGAAGGGCGTCAGGAAGGTGTGCTTGCACCACTGCGGGTTTTTGTGCCAGGCAGCAAACGAAACGATAGATAAAAAAGCATCATGTACTCTTAATTGTATGCAGCAGTAGGACCACATTTAGGAATTAGATAAATCAATTTTAAAATAGGTTCTTCTTTTTTCAGAGATGGCAAGTAGATCAAAAGAGTGCTTATTTCAAGTGGTATAGCTAAGGCCCTACAACTCCACGTGTAGATACTCAGAGTAAGGATGTCCTTTCAGAGTTAAAACCAATCTACTGTCAACAGAGATCAGATTAAACCAAAAGAAGACACTTTCAATGCAGTATGAGACTGTCAGCATATTCCTTCATAATTCTAGAGGTATTTTGGAATGGCACAGACCAACCACAGATAAACAAAAAGAAAGAGCAATTCCCAATTATGTATTTGTATCTATTTTTCCATTTCCTCCCAATAATAAAGTATTCTCCCATAAATGCCATGGAATTACAGCATCTTAGAAATAACAGAGATGTTTCTGTGAAATAATAATCATTGAAATATTAGCAGGTTATCATTCCATTTAGGTAAAACTTGAAAATGAAAATTTTGAAGTTTTAGAACTTGTAGAAGTTTTAGAATAATGTTTCTTTACCCCATGCTACTAAAAAATTAAAAAAATTTCTACAGTAGAGGCATAACTCCCTAATAAAATTGACAAAGCCTTAAATATCAAAAAGCAGCAAAAAGTCCAGAATCTAAATTTAACAAAATATTTTTACAAAATCATTATGATGAGATTTCTTAACCCAAGTCATTAGCTGCATTAACATTTGCAGCACATTATGGGCACTAAGCAGAACACATTTTTAGTTGAGTGTAAAAGTTTGGGACTTTCCTCATATGACCTTCCTGGCCTACTGCCAAGGCTCAGCTCTTGCTGACATTTAATCTGAACATAATCCCTGAAATCTCTGTGCCATTGCTGGGTTGCATGGGAATGATCCCCTGACAATGCACACAGAAAGGTGCTGTAAATTTCATTTTCAACTCATGGCTGTTCCCCTTCCTTTCCAGCTGTTGCAAATGATTTGTTTGAATAAAACTAAATCTATACCGTTTAATTTGTTATAGAACCACATAGCACTTAAAAAGAAAACAAATCCAGTACTTCTTATTTTGGTTGTTTTTCTACTGATGGCTACCATATTTTTGAGGAAGAAAACTCCAGAAAACAAGTAAAATTCAGCAGCTAATGAAAACTCTGGGTAATAAGTGGTGGTGGCTCAAACAACTCCGTCGACTCTAAACAGGAGCAAGACCACACTGCAGCAGAGGGATGAGGGTTCCAGCTGAGGGTATTTGCACTTGACTGTGGTCTTCTGAATGAGCAACTGCCTTCAGAAAAACAAACATACACTTAAAAAGAGTTTTTTCTTACTCAAAGATGCCTCTGATCTCTGCAGCCAACCGCCTTTTGTCGTGAACACTGTGAAAAATCACAATGTGCAAGATATCCACATCTGCGATTTCTGGCACTTATGCAAGGGTAGGGACTGAATAACCAATGTCTGAACAACACTAATGAAACTGAGGTGACACAGCGGTTTGTCCCACAGGGAAGCTGCCACAAGGTGAGTGTGAATCTCTTGTTGTTTTCTGTATGCTCAGGATTTTACAAGTATTTTTCCCCCCATTCAGGAAGGAGCTAGGTAGGCAAAGCAGCACAGACTTTCATCTTGCTAATGCAGGTCCTAAAAGCAGTAAATCATACAGCAGTATGAGCTCCAATATGGGATGGAGAGACCTACCCACTGACCTGCATACTTAGTTCAGCAACAATTTAAGTGTGTTTATAGTTGATGAGAACTAACACTGGTCCACCTACACATGCTGTGGTCCAATTTCAGTCTGAAGAAAAGACCGACTGTTCTTAAGACTTCTTATTTATGATTCCAACATTTTCCCCTTCCTATGTAAAGTAAGTAAATACAATGAACAGGAAAGATTAATTATTCACTTCAACAGATGGACTCAATTTGAGAAAGTAAAAAAGGATGACACATAAAGTAATTTTAACTTTTCTAAGCGCTTAATTTGCATCAGAAAGCTTGCTTTGTTCATCAGACTTCTCTCCCTGTGCATTAACCCCTTCCCACAGAGACATTTCCTACACAATGGGTTGGTCAAGCTGCCAAGGGCCATAATTCCATGGGAAAAGAGAAAGTACTCAAGCATTCATATAAAGGCTTATTTTATTACCTCTAAGTTACTCCTAATGCTAATCTCTTTATACGTGTAAAACAAGTATCCTATTTCAAAGGTACTCCTTTGGGTTGGGGTGCAGTGGGTCTTTCAGTTCTTCTTCTTCCCTTTAATAAAAGTAAACTCTATGGAAAATTAGGAGCTACGCCTCCAGTCCTCTGTTTCCTACAACAGAGTGGCTTGATCCAACTAACAGCTACTGAAGTCAATGGGGAGCTGTTAGTGTTTGGTTTAGGCCACGTACCAGTGAGAAATTGAGAAACATGTTTTTACCTGGCCTTCAGCCAGGTACAATGCCACCGCTAATGAGTGGCTGCCACAATGAGACCTTTTGAAAGAGTCATATGTGAGATACGAATCAACGAACACAATGCGAACCCCATTCCCATCTCAAAGGGAAAAAAAATCATTGCAGCTTTATCATAAATATTTCTAGGTGTTCTGGTGCCAGCCTAGTGCCAAAGGAATTCACTGATGGGGAAGGGCAAGGTCTGCTTGCAACGCAGTCCTCTCCAGGTAGATGTATTTCACGGCTCCCAGCCAAATCCTCCAAAACACCCCTGGGGTAGCAGTTGGGCTGGAGCTGCCCCATCATGCCCTTCCACTGCAGCCAGATTTGCCTATTTTTGCAGCTGGCACCACCAAAGGCTACAAAAACTTGTAGTCAGCACAATCCCTTCCAGATTTGACTTTTCAGTCTCTTCAGCTAATACATATTGAGATCAGTGCAGAGACTGGCAACAACTGTAAACACAGTTTATATATGAGACTCTGCACCTCCCTAAACCTTTTCTTTTTCATAACAATTTCTGCATCTCTATTACCATCATGGCCCTCATTAGCCTCAAAAGAAAACTGCCCACCAAACCAGCCTGTAAAAACATCATTTCATCTAGCACTGACAACAAAATCCTTTTTGCTCAGCATTTCCAATCCTCGTGATAACAGCGCTGTACAGAGCTCATCATGGTGAAGAAAAGCTGTATTGGTTAGTCCAGCGACTCCACGGTGGTTTTTTCCTTTGCTGCTCCAGAGCAATGGAACTGGCTCAGGAGCTTAAATCTTCATGCTGAATACATGTTCACTGTGCAGCCAATTCCATCACTTTCAAGAGAAAGTGCAGCCTATAACTACCAGCGATGTACATCCTACCAGTACACCATGTACAACCTAAATGAAAAAATACTTTCAACAGTGAGTGAGGAAGACTATAGTTTTAATAACATCTCCATTTGCAACTAAAGACTTAACAGAAAAGAAGTCAGAAAGCAAGCAACAGAGGTTTATAAAGAATATTGCATACATAGGTATATCTTACACAAACAATTTTTGGAAGCACACATTCAGCCAAAGCATCAGCAGTGCTCAGGAATTCAATGATGCCTTCCAACAGAGAACTGCAGAGGGATTTACAAACTAGAAATCCCACAGAGGCAAGTACCCACTAGCTATTTTCAAGTAAAGTGTTACAAACTAAGCCTGAAGAGTGAACTATAGATGTGAAGTTAAAAAAACCCAGGTGTGCAAGCAAATGTATGATCTGTATGTGTAATTACCATGTCCCTGTGTGATAAGTAAATACATACATACCAGAAGAGTAATGATTTCTCTAACTTGCTGTTGTGACAACGCTGGCTTTCTGAGCTACTGTTGTACCTGTGCTTGCAAGTGAGTTGCATGATGGATAGACCACTCTCTAGAAGGGTCATAGGGTTTGTTTTTGTTGTGTTACTACCTTGACATAAAACCTGAGTTGTGCCCCTAACATGACTTACTGAAAGAGAAAAGATCTTAGCTGTGGAAGTGGTGCTGTAAGCCTGAGCATACGGCCCATAGGGAGCAGGAGGAGTTACTGTTGTAGGTAACAGTGCTAGCAACGCAGTTAGGAAGTAAAAGCAGCATCCTCCTCAAACACTAAGCCTGACAGAGACCGGTCTAGTGTATAAAATGGAGCAGGATCCAGAGGGTCGGGGAAAAATGGCACAGCCAGCTCAAATCCACATCTCTACACTCTCTCCCCCTGCAAAACACAGTTACTTTTCCAACAATGCCTGCTGAGATGAGTCCCTCTCTCATGTCATCCTGTCACAGTTGTCATCTGGGTGTGTGCTAGCTGGTACAAGCCAAAACCATGTCACAGAATGTGTTAGAAATTAAACAATATGGACAATCATAAGAAAAAAGTCCTGGCCCTGACTAATTTACCAATGCAGACGAAGCAGTGATGAAGCAAAGTGGAAGCAGAGTCTTTCAGACCCACTGCTGCAGTTAAAATACAAACATCAGAAACAGGGTGGTACAGCAGGACCAAAGACTAAGACTCCAAAGTTTAGTCCCGTAGCCACAACATGATCATGTTAGCACCACAAGAAAGCAGGAAGCACAAATAACTTCTAAATACAAAGTAAAATATTTCTCTGAAAATAAAGAGGCCAGAAGATGAGTGCTACAATAGATATCAGGGTGCTGGCAAAGGCAAAGTGTGAAATGGATACTTTCCAGCATTCAGTTTAGGAAGACAAACATTGTTTAACAAATTCACTGTAGCCCTGCTTATTTTCCAAGCTCCTAAACTCATGCCAAAGGGCTTGGACTTTCTGAACATCCTGTTCTGTTTCCTCTACCACTAATCTGAATTCTCAGTGCTAAATGTCTTTATTTCAGATCCCCATTTTCTATCATTTTATTCCAAACTCCTCACTCTGTAGGCTTTCTATTTTACCTCTGGGTAACAGTGAAGACAAGCAGATTAATGAGAAGTCTGAACAGCACATTGTTACACCTATTTTAAGAGCCTTCCACAGTAAGCATCCCAAGGTGCTGTATAAAAATAAAACTACACAAATTGCATTTAAAACTAACAAAAGCTTGCAGAAGCTAGCATGCCTTGAAATATAAAGATTTATGATTAAATGATTTAGTTATTCCCCAAAGTCTAGAAGCCACATGAACACAGACCATTTTACCTGTCATTGCCTTGGATGCATTAGCAGTTTGCTCAGATTATCTCCATGATGGCCTACTGGCAGAAAAAATATTCCCCTCTGACAAGGGTGGGAAAACAGCTTTAGTCTGCAAGCAGCAGCTGGCCATTTCAGGGATTTCCTAACTGACTAAAGGCAGTGCCTTCTGCACCTCTCAAAGGCAGCTGCAGAACACATTTCTGCTCCTTTTTTTGCCTCTCCATAGCTGCAAGAACTTTAAGGCACAAGTGGTCTCACAGGGGCAACTACAATAGCAAGGCTTGGGCAGACACAGGAATCATCTCTGACCCTAAGGATTTCAGTCCCCCAGATCCACTGCCCTTGGGACTCCACCGACACTGTAAGAAACAAGCAAAGACCTCTGCATGGCTGAAATGTATACCAGGCTCAGCTCATCCATACACAGAGAAATAACTCAAGGCTGCTAGGGTAAGGTGACATGGAAGAAGGTGTTTCTTTTGGTAGCAGAGGAAGCTGTTGCTGCCACCGAAGTGGCCTGTTGCTGTTGTTGATGTGTACACAAAAGCAGTCCACTTGTATCCTGTCTGCCATAAGACTTCCCATCTTTCTTCCTTCCTCTTCCTTCCCATAGCAGCACTTCAGATTGAGACCAAAGCATGCAGTCAGAGAGAAAAGAACCAACTTTGACCCTACTTGCCTTAATTAACTGCACTTCTACGCTGTTCAGTCAGTGCTCTCACAGCCAGGGGGCACAGCAGATGCTCCTGCATCTGGAACCTTAGACCCTTACAATCCCAGAAGACACCCTCAAAGCGGCCTGCTAAGGGGTGACTGGCACTTGGTCTCATGCTCATCAGGAGCTGCTGCTGGCTGTCACTACCTGTGTTAGGAGACTATGTAGCAGAGCTGCAAGAAGCAGTTACAGTCCTGCTGTGCTCCAAGACCCAAAGCCCCTTCATAAGACCTCCTTCTAGGAATGCTTCAGTGGATCCTCACTCCCAGCTACTGGGCTGACCACCCTGCTGTCTGGTAAACACTACTCCTGTGTGAAGCACCCACATAATTACTTCATCTTGCCCTGCCTTTTTGAGGCAGAAATGGTTAAAGCAGTGTATAGATAACCAGCTGGTCCTTGCTGAGACTTATTTACCTTCCTTGAGATAGTTTGGGAGAAAAGAAGCAAGTGATGCATTTGCAACCTCATCAAGCAAGAAGTGCTACAAGATCAGCTTTGGACTGTAAGCCTTAACAAATAAGCAGTGTTGCTCATGCTAGATTCAATCCTACTTTTAAATTATGTATTTATTAACTGTCCACACATTAACTGTGGACAGTAGGCTGTAGCTGTAAAAAATGAAGTCAAGCTAAGGCCCAAGGGCGTTGAAAACTTTAACCTGTTCACATTACTTCGTGTGTAGCTGAGGTGATTACCAGCACATGCACATTCCAGAATTTGTGGAATTAATAAAAAAGTTGTGGCTGCCAATATAGAATCACAGAATCATTCTGGTTGGAAAAGACCTTCAAGGTTGAGTCCAACCACTAATCTAACTCTACCACATCCACCACTGAACTCTGTCCCCCGGCCCATAATCTTCATGTCCTTTAAACGTCACCAGGGATAGTGATTCAACCACCTCCCTGGACAGCCTGGTCCAGTGCCTGATGACCCTTACACCATGTGTCTGAGGGCACTGTCCAAATGTTTCTTGAATATTGTTAGGTTTGGTGTCATTACTGCTTCCTTGGGGAGCCTATTCCAGTGCTCCACCACCCTCTGGGTGAAGAACCTTCTTCTAATGTCCAACCTAAACCTCCCCTGGCACACCTTCCTACCATTCCCTCGGGCCCTATCATTGGTCACCAGAGAGAAGAGATCAGTGCCTGCTCCTCCCCCTCCCTAGTGAGGTAGCAGTAAGCTGCAATGAGGTCTACCCTCAATCTCCTCTTCTCCAGGCTAAACAGACCAAGTGACTTTAGCCACTCCTCGTACAGCATCCCCTCTAAACCCTTCACCAACTTTGTGGCCCTCCTCTGGACACATTCCAGCAGCTTTATATCCTTTTTGTACTGTGGCGCCCAGAACCGCACACAGTACTCAAGATAGGGCTGCACCAGTGCAGAGTAAAGCGGGACAATCACCTCCCTCAACCAGCTAGCAACGCTGTGCTTGATGCGCCCCAGGACTTGGCTGGCCCTCCTGGCTGCCAGGGCACACTGCTGGTTCACATTCAACTTGCTGTTGACAAGAACCCCCATATCCCTTTCCGCAGGGCTGCTCTCCAGCCTCTTGCTCCCCAGAGTGTATGTATATCCAGGGGTAGCACGTCCCAGGTGAAAATCCGGCACTTGTCCTTATTAAACTTCATGTGACTGGCGATTGCCCAGCTCTCCAGCTTGTCCAGATCCCTCTGCAGTGCCTCTCTGCCCTCGAGTGTCAACTGCTCCCCCCAGTTTGGTGTCATCCGCGAACTTAGTTAGTAAGCCTTTAAGCTCCAGCATCCAAGTCATTTATGAATACATTAAAGAGTACTGGCCCTAAGATGGATCCCTGCGGAACCCTGCTACTGACTGGTTGCCAGCCTGATGTAACCCTATTCACCGCGACCCTCTGAGCTCGACCCATCAGCCAAATACTCACCCATTAATTGCTTATCCAGCTGGATGCTGGACAATTTGTTTAGGAGGATACTGTGAGAGACAGTATCAAAGGCCTTACCGAAATCCAGAAAGATTAACATAGTGATATCAATTAAATGTATTGACTCTATTAAGTTAGCTAAAACTAGACCTACAAACTTACGAAAGGGAGGTGAAAAAACATCAACTTAAGCAGAACCAGAGGTCCTGAACAATGCTAGAATCACACTTTGAAACCGACTCAAGAATATGCATGTGAAATCAACTGAACAGCCAAAGCTGGGATGAAATGTGTTTCATTTTACACTGACGCTTCTGTAAAGAAGGCCTGGACAGGCAAGACTTTAAGCTCACACTGCTCAAAGTAAGGAACACTTTCCTCACCATCTGGCTTAGAAACCACTTGGATTCCAGAATGGCCTTCTAATAGCCAACAGGAAAGCAGGGAAGCTATTTTAAGTGAGTATCACTAAAAATAAAATGGGAGACGCAATGAAAGGAAAAAAGAAAGTGGTCAGTGATAAATACAGTGTAGAGATTTCACTATTTATACTTTTAAGGCTATTTATATTTGGAAGCTTTCCCTCTGAGGCACTGACAGGCGGGCTTCCACATTCATCAGTCTGGTATTCATTCAACTATGCAGTATTTACAGAAACATATAAAGGCCAACAAAAATAAAAGAGACATTAAAATTAATTTCTGTCACAATTGGGGGTTAGTATTATTATCACCTTACATTCAAGTTCAGCCACACACAAACAAAACATTTTCCAGTATTACACTGATACACATTTTGAGTACTTTCCATGAAATCCTGCTCAAGCAACATAGCACACTGAAAAAACTAATGCAACAGTTTGATATGGTCTGACACAACTTATGTTGCCCAGAGATAAGTTCTTTCAGATGAACTTGCTGTGTGGGCTTTATTTCCCAACGAGCTGAACACTCAATGTCATCCAGGACACCAGTGCAGCACCTGTGATGGCAGGACCATGAAGAACCTGTACAACATCAACTCACAGCAGGGCAAATCTAGAGGGCACAACTGAAGAGGAAAGGATCCATGAGAGTGGGATGACTGGTGAAAGACTGACGATATGCTGGAAGAGAGCTGCTGAAATGCTCTGCACAGTCCTTTCCAAAACCACTGCATCTGGCTCTTCAGAAGCTAAAGGCATTTGAAAGCAAAGTGAAACTCCTCTTGCACATCTTAAAGTTCCTCAGGAAACACCGACTGCCATCTGGTTAAGCACAGATTACAGTCATGAAGCCATTTAGAAAATGCAAGTTAAGATGCATGCTGCCTCTCTAGTAAACTAGACGATCTAGCAGAGTCAATGGACTGCTTTCTGCTAAAATTGCTATCTGTTATTAGCTTTGTTCATGTGTCAACACTGTTTAGCTTAATCAGCTAGCTTTCCTCTCTAGCACTCTTTTCCCTGATGTATTTATTAAGAACTATCTTATCATGCCTCAGGTTTTACTTTGCTAGCCTATTCTGCTAAGATACAGGCTCTCAGAAACACTTTTCTCTCTGTACCTGTTCTAGTTTGAATCATTCTTGAATTCAAAACCCAGATTTCTATACAGTGCAATACATGCAATTTCATTTTTTACATTTTTCGACAATGACTGTAAAATTTCCATGCTTCCATCACCTTCACATTACCCCTATTCCATTCTAGATCTATATTTATCTTTCCAGGGGCCACATTACTTATCCATTTAGCTCTGGAATTCACCTTGTTTTGATACAAGTTTCAAGTACTTTAAAAAATATTTTTCTCTACTTATAAATGTCTAGGCTTTTTTAGTCCAGCCAACTTAACTACCTACCAACCTTACTACCTTGTTTCCTTAATTTCACAGCCTATTCTTCTGTGACAAAGAGCATTATTTATGGACCTATGTTTGCTTATGCTTGTATTAAACTTAAATGGAAACAATTAAATGCATGCTTCATCCAAGCTTATTTTGTGTAACCAATTCTTCTATAATGTCCTTACGCTACATCAAAATGAAATCTGAGAGAGCACATCAACATCTCAGTTCAGTAACTTTTTAAAAGAAATCCTATTTACTGCCTGTCACAGCTTGCACCCAAGACAGTCAACGTCCTAAGTCTCCAAGGAATTGCATCTACATTTACAGCTATACTTCTACAAGCAAAATAAACATGCCCAAGATTGTTGAGGCCAACTGGCACAGAAAGGTGTCATGCTATTAAACTCTTTCACCCTCCAAAACAGTGTGGCTGCTTCCAAACTGCCTACCTGGGAATAATCCCAAGATAACTTTCAAAATTTACCTGGGAATAGTTCAAGTGAGTTCCGATAAACATAAACCAAAACTAGGCCAGGGACAGTTTAACAGGGGCTGGCAATGCTGCCTTAGCACCATTTAATTTACCAGTACAGACATGGCCATTGCATGAAGACCTCTTAATGCCTGCATGACCCTGTATCCTTCATAACTCTCTGTAGATCTTCATTAGCTTGTCATTCCCTGACCCTTCTCCTCAGAGAGCAACATAATTCTACTGATACCACACCAGACACAGCTTTTAGGAGACTTTTCTCTGGCTTGACATATTAATCTTTGTTTTGTTCCAACAGGGATGCTGAGATCTTTGTCTCAAGTTTCTTCATCAGGACTGTTTTCAGCTTTATGTCCATATGGTGTTTCTTTGCTCCTGGAAAACAAAACACCATTCTTTCAGCTAGTTAAACTCTGCTTACAGATGAGTCTTTCCACCTAAGGAAAAGGAATCTTCAGACACACACATCTGTGTCTTCCTCATATTGATAGGAATCCCAGGTCTTCACATTTGGGTTTCCCTGCCCCTCTCCCCTCATCCCCTTTTTCCCCTACTGCTGTCCAACTATCTTCTGTTTTCTCTCCACAGTTCTTTAATTGCATCCTTGTTCCTTCTCAGCCTCAAGTCTCTAGTTATCTCCATTCTACATTCCCTTCTTCAGGTGCCACTCTTCTTTAGTTGTCATCTGTTTCTCCCTTTTCTCCCCAAGTTCTCTATCACAACAAATCAGTCGTTCACTTGATTTCTCTACCAGCAGTTAGTGCCAGCCTCTATGCTGTGATGATAGCTAGATGCATCTGTGGTCTGCTTCCTCAAAGATCTCTCCCTTCCAGCTGCTACTTTTATATACAGCTGTGCATTCAGATCATCTCAACTGCTTCTTGTATTCCCTCATGTCTCCAGCTACCTGTCTCTACTTGCATCTAAACTACTTGAATATTTTCTCCCCTGACTTCTCTCAAGTGACATTTCTATGTAAAAATAGATCCCATCAGTTAACTCTGAAGAAGGCAAATCTCGTTCTGTTCCAGCACCCAGTCTTAGTGTCTTTTCTATCATCCTTCATCCAGTGCTGCACCATTGCACATCCTTCTTTGTCTCTGCCTTCAAGGAAAAATAAATAGCCCAGACAAAACCCATCTAGACTCTGAATTTTCATTAAATGCTAGCTTCCTCTGGCCATTGACTTTCAAAATTTTTGGCCACATCTGAAAGGCAGTTATCTGCCCAGTCTAAACTAATCCCTCTTAGGTGAAAGTCTTCAGTGGTAACCACAGGCAGAAAACTTTCTTCACATCCTCCATCAACAAGAAGTTTAATCCACTGACAACTGCAAGGAAGTTCTGCAAACACCAGCGAAATGAAAAGAAGGAAGAGCAGTTACAATGTAGGGCAGGAAGTACATGAAGCTTTACTGCAACTTAAAAGAAAAAGATCCCTACCTAAATAGAAGAAAACAAAAGAAGTTGCAGTAGCAATTTAATGTCAGAGATCAGTAGCCCAGTTCTTCATTTTCTAAAAGGAGGCTAGGTACTAAGAGACAGCTCCTCATATTTGTGAAATAGGAAAAAACCAGTCTACATGACCCTGCGATGCAGAACGTAATTATTGGAGTTTTCTCCAAAATCAGAAACCATTGCAGAAGCATGTGATTGAGAAGATTTAGTTCAGGACTTAACAAGGATATCTTTTGGCAAATCAAAGTACAGACACAAATCCTTTATTATCCCCATATGTGAAACCATATTAAGGAGTTGAATAACATAATCTAAACTGCACTTTATTGATTTTTTCCCTTTAAATGATACAGATTTTATAGGTCAAATAAAGACATGTGGATGTGTAAGAATAGAGTACAAAGCAAAGTGTCATCTGAACTTTGTTACGTAATAAAAATAGCACTTTGTTTTGAGAATTGGGAGTTTAGCAGTTTCACTTTCAGTCCAAGGCTTTCCTGCACATCCACACATGCAAAAAAGGACAAGCAATGAATTTCAGGAAAGTCTCGTGCCCTCAACGCTTTGGTTTATCTCCAGAACTTAAAATCCAGCCATGTTGCTAAGTAAATAACACACACCGAGACACAAACAGGAAGAGTACGCAGATTGCTTTCAGGTAAACAAGCACTCAGGCATTAAATTAAATTTTCAATAACTGGGAGGATTTTCAAAGATGGTAAAAGCCAAGTTTAAAATATATTCAAGGTTGGCCTGAGTGATCTAATGGCTCCTGTAAATCTACAGTTCCTGAAAGCTATGAAGTCTCCCTCACTGTTGTTAGAGACTTTGGAACATGTAACCACTATAAGCACTATACTAATTATAATTAATTACATTAATTTTCTCTCATAATTTCCCCAGTGATTTTCCTAAAACAAAGCAGGCCAAGAATACATCCAAACAGGCATTTCCTTTGCAAGGTCACTGAAGCATGTGTTGTACCTGGCCTACTGACCTTGGCAGACCGTCACCAAAAACTGAGGACATAAGTGAAAATGAGTTTGAAGGAGTTTTTTTCCTTTGACTCATCAAAAAACCACCATGAAGTCTGAAACCGCTAGACTTTTCTTGCCAGAGGCTTCACCAGTGTATCACCACCAGGCAGGCTGGCAGTACAAGGAGTCTCACACTTCACCTGACTGCACCAGCCTCACCTGAATGAGTTGGAGAAAACCTATTAACACCCTTCTGGCCACCATTTATCTGTGGCCTCTGTTACAACATACCATGTAGAGACTGCTCCACAGACTCTGGCAAAAAAAACAAGAATCTTTCAGGTGGCTTTAAATTAGGGTCATTTTTTTCCCTCCATGATGCAGACCAAGGCGCAGTCCCCGACCCTGACCAGAGCTGCCATGAGTATTTTTTAGAAAGATAAATTAGCGTAAAACAAAAAAAGAAGATATATCAGGGTAAAAGCCTTCATCATTAATTCCATACTTGATATAAAATTTATGGAGACAAAACAAAGCTAATCCTTTCACAGTTCCTCTAAAACTATGGAAGTCTTCCTCTGAATTCCCAGTGACTTGCTGTTTAGATTAATTCTTTGCCAGAGGTGCTGTATCATTGTTTATGTCTCTAAAGTGGAATTTGTAATTCAACAAATAAATATGCAAATAATCTGCTACTGATTTGTACTTGCAAAATATAATTCAAATGTTTACTGCAATCATGTTTAAGAAGTTCCCAGTAGACGTATTTCTAGCAACGGATTAAATGCCAATAGGATCAGATTTCCTGAGAGCCAATCGTGAAGGGCTAGGAAACCCGTGTAAAGACATTTCAGAACAAGATTCCAAAGATAAATCCTTTTGTTATGAAAAACATTCAAAGAAGTATGCTTAACAGGGAAATGTGACTGACCGGTTCAGTATTCAACTACTTGCCACACATTCACATCAAGGAAAAGCATTTTTCCCACCAGTGGGAGAATTTAATTACATGGGATACAGGGGAAAAAAAAAAAAAAAATCCATTGTGAAAGGGCCCTTTCGCCATTCTAGTCAAAGCGGATGTCTTAGAATATGTCAGCTGGACAAACCAAAAATACAAAAATAAAGAACGATTAAAGATAGTGTATCTTCACCTAGCAATTGGTAACTATGTGATCCAGCCAGAGAAAACAGTGGGAAAGCTACTGGAGGAGTTTTCCTTTGGCTCAGGGAACAGATGAGCAAAGAGTTCTCCTAAGGCATTGCTCACAAAGCCAAAAGCTGTTAAATTCAGCGGTGGCTAAAGCAAGTTACAACACAGTGTGCTCCAGCCTATGTGGACAGAGCCAAGCTGCAGTGTAACAACATTTAGGGGAAAAAGGGAGAGAGGAGAGAAAACACACCTTATGGTTTTACCCCAAGTCTGTGCCAGATTCACGGAGCTGCCTCAAGGAAGTCAGAATACAGAGACAGAAAAGGCTTTCTGCTCAGAGAATGCCCACCTCTAGAAGCGCAGGTTTTATAGTGACATTTTTTCGTGTTTATTCAATCAAGTTTTCTATTCCCAGAGAACAGGGACGCTTTCTTTGGAAAAGTATGCCACTTGCTGTCCTTGAGGAAGCCTTTTCCAGTTCAATAAATCACATCTCTCCTGACATGCATTCTTTCCCAGTTAATCTAATTTTTCCTATATGCCACTTCACCATCCTAAACATTTTGATCAAACCGCTCTTACAGCGCCGCTTTTTCCATGCCCTTCTCTTCATCTGTCCTTGCACATTTCTTCATGTCCATGGTTCATTTTCCTTTCTCTTCTCGGAATTTCAGTTAAACCACATAAAATGATGCATGAAGACTAGAGGGAAGTTTAAGAAGCCACTGAAGTGAAAAATAGGTTGGAGTTGTGAATCAAGGACTGTTTTCTGGTCAGCGGTGCTGCTCTTGCTCACTGCATAAGCAAGAGTGCAAAATCATTCTCCTGCTTCAAATAACTCCTATTTATGCAATTTCCACTTAACTTTGGAATCAGCTGGAGCAAACTCTACTGGCATTCTAAGAACACAGAAGAAGTTAAGAGGATCTAAAAGGTTTTGATACAACGAGGTCGATGCTATGCCAATCAACCAGGTTTTAGGATCCCGTAAGAACAAGCAATCTTGCTGCAGGTTCTCTTTTATTTCAAGGAAGCAGGGAATAATAAAATTTAAACAGCATTATGAATGCTAACACCTTTTACAGCAGTTTCCTGCTTAACTGGTGTCTTTTCCTATATGTGAAAGCTTTACTTTTAGACAACCTTTGGAAACACAGAACATCGAATCTACCCTTGTCAAATGGAAACCCACCAGGGTCAGCCTGTCATTTTCTCACCAAGGACAGGTTGCCAAAAGAAGTGAGAACTCCCTACCATTTTCACTTATCTTTTGCTGGCATCCAAGCTGAAGCTCTTCGAATAAATCCCAGTAACTTCCAATTAGCTGATTTTCAGAAATGGAATTTTGGCTTGAAAAATACAACTTTCTTTATCTCAAGAAATTCAGAGCTAGTTAAAATCTGCACTGTGGCTACTTATCAGGAAATCTGGACGGGTTAGTATTGTCACTGCATTTTAAAGTGGCTGTACACTGTATTTTTTACTACCCTGCATGTTTTAAAAACTCACTCTGTAACTGTGAGAAGTAAGGATCTCTGAATCAGCCCCAATCAGGGGGTGAGACTAATGGTGTGTATGGTTAGCATCTTTATATAAAGGAAGTCAGAAGTGTCAAAACTTGTCATAACTGCTCAATAGGAATTTCTCTCAGTACAACACATCTACTATAACTAAAGGACTATGACACATCTTAACCTGACATCTTCACAGTCAGCAAAAATTCAGTACTTCTTTTCTGCAGTGACAGTCAGACGTGGCAGAGAACATTTAACTTGGTTTCTGGGAGACCTTTATAGAAACCTGCTGCCCTTCTGTGAGGTGCACATGCACTCCAAGTCTAAGATCAGAATGTACAATTTACCTCCCTGAAATTGTGTTATTTCACCTTTACCTCTGTTTTTTTCCCTGTGATTATTAAATAAAAGATGAGATGATTGGTTTTTAAATTAATTTGTGAAAGTACAATGAAAGATACTGATGGCTAGAAGGATGGGAATGAGTTTCTAAAAGATCAAAAGAGAGAGAGCATTAACAAGCAGATGTGTCCTGAAAGTTTTCTTAAACGCAAGCACCACAACTGTGTTAAGACTGATTCATTACAACTACAGATCTGCCCATCACGGTACTGGGGAAGCTGCCATTACTGACTCTTGAGTAGAAAGGGAAAACAGCAGAAGGAGCTTCAGCCAGCCATTCACATTTGAAGGAGAAGTACCGTAGGTTCCATTTACTCCTTGTGCCCACTGCAAACAAAATAATCCCAAGTGAAAACACAGGAGGAGCAAGAAATTTAAGTCCTCATCTTCCATCCACCTGCCTGATGAGGATCATGGGAGCTGCAGCTTTCAGAGGAATCCATCTCTAATCCCTCAGCCACATTCTGACTTCAGCAGTACCCAGAGCCCACAGAGTGCTCTCGCTCTCCAAAGGCCAAACTGCCACTGCTCTTCAGAGTATCTCAAATAACAAACACGCCCTGTGCACAATGTCCTTTTGTACTATACAAGTGAAGCCCCTAAATAAAGAGCCCAGTATATCACATAACATCAAGGAATTAGAAACTAACCAGGAAGTGCAACTCTGGAGGGTCACTAGATCGTCCCCTTCAGTCACTGAGCTGGGCTGGCATGGCTGAGGCAGCTTCATGATGGAAAAGCAAAGCATTTCAGGCTGTATTTAATCTTTTTTTCCTTTTTTCAATGTAATTTTAACTGGTCTAGTTCACCATACGACTCAAATCAATCAAACAGGCATGCTGGCTTGCAGTCCAGTTTACGTTTTATCTTTTTGCTCTCTTCCTTTTTTCACGGAGGGGGGCTTTTTAACTTAAGAGAGAAATTGTTCTCGGTCAGCAACAAAATTAGCCATCAGTCCTGGTTGGCTGCACCTAAAATCCATTTTAAAACAACCTCTAGGATATACAGGCATTTTATTCTGAACTTCCTGCTAGACTGCACTTCCACTTACTTGAGTAAGAAGTCAGAACTTCTACATCTCTTACTGACTGAGGGAACCAAAAATATTAACGCTGATTAAATATTTATTTTGTAGCAACATGAGATCTATCATGCTACAGAAAATTATTTTGAATGATACCTATTCAGCAAGGCTGTGACTTACAGTTCTCCTCTTCCTAAGTTACACATTCAATAAAAATACAGCTGGGCCAAGAAAACTCTGTTTTGTTTTGGCAAAGCATCAGACGGCATCTTCTGGTTTGCCAACACAGGCAGAATCTTGTCTAACTGTGGGATGCTCTTGCATTTACCACCTATTAGCAAACTATTAAGAAGTACTGAAAGGTTCCAGCCCCCTTTACGTATTCTCAGTGAAATCTCATTAGTTTGCATGCTCTCAGTTTGCACACAAAAATATAGCAGTCTTTTCCCACCTCTCAGAGAAAAATTAATAGGAGAGTAAGTCTCATGTTACTAGGACTTCATCACTTTTACAAGCCATGCTAAATAATTAAAACTGCACTTGTCAAGTAAGTGATTAGAGAACATTTCGTGCTGCAGTGTATGTTTTTACTGTCTGTTTACTTTCACTGACAAAATTAAATAATGCACAGACTCTGCTGCACAACTGCACAAACAACTGAGATCCTAAACTTGGAGAGGGGGAGAGGTGAGGGACATAACGGACAAGTGTATATAGGATGTGATTAAAGAAAGAGCACTGGATTAAAGCGACAGATGAGAAAACTGAAACAGAACCAAAGCTGACTCCGAGGATGCTGCTGAATGAGAATGACCTAGAAGCAAATCTAGCTAACATCATTTAGATTTGTTGCAGCTTCTGGATGGGCTTTCTATGGTATCTCAGACCCTTAAAGTGGGCAAAAAAGCAGAGAATGGATACATGCTGCTTGGAGAGACTAGGACTAATGATATTCAGCCAACACTGACTTTCTCAACCTTTAATTTACCTTCTTATCAGTACTTTCACAGTAATATACACTGGGGGAAAGGCTTTGTCTAGTAGCAGGGTATAGTAACCTGAAATATTCTGTAGTAAACAGAATCCCTCAGGGTTGAAATAGAGGGGCTATGTCTGAAATAGCAAAGGTAAAAAAATTAGACAAACAACCTACCACTCTACCACATCCAGAAGGCAAGGCCATTTCCCTAATGCCAAAAGACTAACAGAATTTCTGACACAGAACAGTGCACGTTGCCCTACTTGCCTCTTTTCTCCACAGGCAGGTCTTAGTAGCCCACTCCATTCACTGAGATGACTCACACAGCCAAATGAAGCAGATGTAGTCAAATGAACAGCTGTTTTCCCCACTGAAAGGAACTGGTCGGTTTGGCCAACCTGGTAATTTTTCAGAAGGAGTCTTCTAAAGGTTACTCAAAACAAAACACTGTCTGGCTGCAGATCCCTTCTGGCAGCAGCCACACATGTGCTGTACCACCCTGCTGCTACCAGAGCCACATCCACCCTCCCAGGGCTGCAGCAAACATCAGGACCTGCTGCCCTGAACATCATCATGATGTTCAAGTTGGACTCTGGCAATGAGCGCACACACACAATCTGCTATTTTTCAAATGTACTAGTCACCAAAAGCCACGTTTCTGTTAAGCGGGAGAGAACATTCCCAATGTTCCCGTGCTCTCACGGCAGCAGAATTTTCCTGAATCAACACTTTTTGCAAAGTTATGTAACAGTGAGCACAGCACGCTTAACTCATCTGAACAGGCACTGCGGGCACAGTGTAAGTTTATTACTGTGCTCCAACCCAGCATGTCAATTTAAAATAAAATTTAAAAGGTGTATTTACTTCTTGGAAGAGAACAGCAAGTTATCCAGGCAAAATCACAGGTTCTTGTATAGGGGTTATTAAGTTAACAAAGCGCAGGAAACAAGATGCAATTGCTTTTAAATGCAGTAAAACTGAGCTTTTAAAGCAAGTGCAATTCTTCAACATAAGTGACAAATTTGGGACCGGCAGTGCATTGGGCCAGAGCCAAAGGCACGCCCCAGACCTCAACACAACCCCTCCTTTTTGTCAGCTGGAGTACTTTTACAGCATTGCCTGACCAGAAAGAAGCACCACGGAAGCTCTCTGATAAATCAAACTCACAGCCTTGTGCACCACTGTCCAGAAGAGGCCTTTCTTCCAAGGTACAAAAGACTGTTTTCCTTTACATTACATGACTTAGCACAAGCTTTCACATGGAAGAAAACAGCAGCAATTTGATAGCTCAAATACATTTTTACTAACGGAGACAGTAATTTTCTTCCATGGCACAGCCTCCTCCACTCTTTTTCAGGACTGAAGCATCCATTAAGAGTGACTCGGTGGTAGCAAAAACACGTGAAAAAAAGACATCCTGAAGTTTGTTTTTAAGTACTCTCCGCAGTCAGTATTACAGCAATCAGGAATTTGTGAAAACCATAGGTATGTAACATATTTTCAAGAGAGATGGTGCATGAGAAACTTAATACTAAAAAACATCAGAACTGTTACTGCACAGCAACCAGCCAAACACGTTTCATTCCTGACTAACCAAAGTCTTCTCCCCTTTCCACTTCACCACAGCCGTGAAGCCCTTACCTATTAGCAAGAGTAATTAACCTTTTTAAAATCCTTTTCCAGTCTCTTGCCCTCCCTTATCTTTCTCTTTTTCTTGGATGTCCATGAAAGCAGGTGTCACCTCCACGTGCAGGGGCACAGACTTACTTACCTTAGCCACCTTACTTTGGGTTATCAAACACAAGGGTAATTCTCTTCTCTATTTTATTTTTCCTATTGTTTTAGTCTAATTAATTTTCCCAATTCAGGTTTCGACTGCCATGCATAAATCATACACACATGTTAGTCCAGGAAGGGGGAGCAGTAAGGATTGTCAGAGTACAGGCACGACAAGCCAGGTACCAAGTGCCCACCACCTTCCGGCAGGTCGGGTATCGAGTATTCTGGGACACAAAAATCCCCCGATATGCCAGGGCTCACCCTCCAATTACCATTGAATTATAGCTCTAGTTTCTAGGTTTTACAGAAGAGCTTTGTCACAGGTCTTTCAACAGAGCTGGAATTATGTGAAAACTCTCCTGAATAATTTTTTTATGCAAACATACAGCCAGAACAAGTCCTAGCTATTGCTCCTGTCCATACTACTGTGGAGTTACAGAGCACATTCCCGTAACAAAAGCTATGCTACGTAAGTGCAGCAGGATGACATAATTCTGAGTTCAGATTGATAGATTTTTCCATTTGGAAGATTTTGCACAGTAACTCCTCATTAATTCTGGGCACTGAAATTAAAGAGCTTATCAAAGTAAAAAAAGGAGTCAGAGCTACTCTTGCTAAACACAGTTGTTTTGTGTTTCTTTTAGTATAAAATTACTTTTCTGATCAATCATTTTAATGTATTTTCTATGAAAAAGATCTGCCGCCCCTTACCCAGTAAAACAAGGATGCACTTCTGTTGTGCTGGTTCAGCCATCATTATTTTATGCTGCCATCAGTTGTCTGATCACACAGGCCAACACTGAACTCAGCAACATCCCCTCAGAAGTCCTCTTTCAGACAGTCCTGCCATAGGTTCCTGTGGGCCCAGCTCCTCCGCTGCCCACTGTGGTGCCAGCATCACCTGCTGGACACAACAGACAGAGATGGCTCCCTCAATGGCTCTTCACATGGAAGGACACCACCATGAGAGCTCAGCAAGGTGTGACCAGCCCCAACAGAAGCCACACCCAATAGAAAGCTCTTCTGATTGATCGGCTCCTGGTTAACACAGCCCTGGCCTCGCCCACCACCCCAACCATGACCACCTGGGTGAGGGCAGAGCCACGAAGACACATGTGGGCCAGGTTCTGCCTCTGGAACTTGAAGCCAATTGGACAAACAAAACATTCTGCTAGGTTGTGACTCATTCACAGGTCAGCTCCAACTTGGGGTCCACAACTCAGGCCCAAGCACTTCAGCTTCCCTGTAGCTGATAAGAGCTGAAAAACAAAGTGTCCTCCACTCTCTCTCTGGATCCCATGCAGGTCCCAGGGCAAACATACACATTATTACTTTTTCAGTTTTGGGGAAAACAGATTATTTTTTGCTAGGACTTCTACATAATCTGCTAAAAATTTACCCTGATGTTTCTACTCACATGGATATTAAGACTAGCTATAGAAGATCCTATGTTAAAGATGGTGGCATTATGCTCACTGAGTAACTGAAGAAAATGCTGAATTCATTCAGGACTTCAGTTATATCACAGAAGGGATTCAATAAACATCAGAGACAAATTATTTCTTTTCATTTACCTCATTATAAAATGCAAGCTATTAAAGTAAATCAGGTAAAATACTAGAGCATTTTGCAAACAGATGTGTCTATGGACTGATCAGAGAAGAGCAGAAATTGGCTCAGTACTAGTACATATGACTGCAGCACACAAGGCCTGCAAGCTCAGTGGTGCTGTACCCACCACCGCATTTCTTCAAGGATCTGCTCAAAGACTTTTCAACCTTTCACCACTGAAACAAGAGTGACCTGCTCCAGCTCTGATTCTGGAAATCCTGTGGCTGCCTGTACCACATAAGAGCCTTTGTTGGTGGAGATGTGGATTTAAAAGGCCTGAAGGAACTCTTATGATAATCTGGTCTGACTTCCTGCCTGGCACAGGTCTTAATACCTCACACAGCAACTTCTTTACAAAGCACAAGAACTTGTAACTCTACTAGAAGATATTTCAGAAGGAGATCTAATCTTGATTTAATTACTCCAAGTGATCTACCACATTCTGTTCTAAGCGTTTGCAATGGTTAATTACACCTACGGTATTACATTTCCAATGTGAACTCTTGCTTATCTTGCTGTGTTTTTGTCTGTTGGAGCCCTGTCCTATCTCCCTACGCAGATATTTTTAGGTACTAACCACATCACACCTAAAAATTCTTTTACCTGAGATAAATAGTTTGCCTGCTTGGCAAATCGAAACAGGGATTCCTGAATCCAACGCACAGCAGCTGCGCTGGTATTATAGACAGCTTTTGACTGCAGAGACTAAAAAAGAAAAGTCAATTCAAGTGCAAGGGGAAGGCACCGAGCATCTTCTTTAATAAGCTTTTCCAGTTTTCATAGCAGTCACTTCTAAGACCTGGAAATTTGGTATAAATAGCATTGTGAGCTGCAGAGTTTCATTTTTAACTTAACTGATAAATTCTAGCTCAAGTCAGATCAGTAATTACTGAATGCTACAGTTAACTCATCGAGAAATAGGTGGCTGATGGCAGGTGGTTTTCTACTACTCCTATGTCAAAATAACATAAAAACCGTGCTAACAGAATGACCAGGACTTCTGCAGGCACTGCCAAGGCAGAAATCCAGGAGTGAGTAATATGTATCCTAAAATACTTCCAGTTGTGACTCTGATAAACTAAATAAGTAAATTTCCACTACTGCTATCATGCTATATTACTTAGGCATATTACGTAGATATTTGTAGCATTCAGAGGCTCCACATAAGGCTCTCTTGTGTTAGGTGATCAACTACAAACAGAGCGAGTTTAATTCGTTTTTGCAATGTTTGCCCAGTTCTTGTATGGCCGAATACTGGTAAGGAGACAGAAGGAAGACTTGTGTCCTCCCTGGATCATGGACGCTCATGAGATCAGTGTACAAAGACTGCTCAGAACGAGAATTTCATCTGGTGTTTACTAAATCCCTGTACTACCCATGTGATTCTCAACACACTCTAAAGTTCCTTAGCCCTATTCCAGAAGGGCTTTCAGTCCTTCACACTGATTTGGTGCAGAACAGCAGAGACAGATAGATATATGCACGCACCTTTGTAACTGCAAATACATGCACACACTCTCCATGTACTAATACAAAGCAAGAATATGCAAAAGTAGATTGTCTGCTATTTACAACATCACTTCAAAATTTTCCACAACACAAAAATGTGATATGACACCTCATTACTTTTCCACAATGCTTCTGTTTTTTCCATTAATATTTCACATTTCTACTTACTTGTGGTTTCAAACAGTTTACATTTTGCATAGCTTAAGTGACTTTTTTTCAGCCTCCCTCTTTCCTATTCTAAGGATGCCCCTCTGCAAACCAGGAAAACAGTTTATGTAGATTTATCAACTTTTACTGGTTTAAGATGTCAGCAGGTTTAAAAAACATTCCGTTCAATCACACTTCAATTTGGAAGGCATTTGACTTAAAATAGGTGCACGAAATCCAGCTAACAACTCTGCAAGCTTTTACTTTAACCTCTGAAAAAAACCAAAACAGGCAAACACAGGAAAAAAAGGAGAACAGTAACCGACAACACTTCCCTCCCTCGGCATCCTGTGAATGGCTATTAAAATTGAAACTATTACCTGTGATTGAAAAGTAATTATATATTTCTGTAATGCTCTGAACAGGTTCATACTGCAGTTGCCTGTCAGAACAACTTGCCACCACACACCTGGTTATGTTATTTGACATAGCTGCTTCATCTTCTAGATAATACAGCACATGAATGTCAGCACCGTCACTAGCAATGAAAGAAATAAAAATATTTCAAAATACCTTTTTTAGCACTCCTTGCTCTTGGTAATGTATTGGCTTTTGCTTATCTAGCAGACACATAGAGAATCCATTTCCAGGATGCAGCCTGAATCATGTTATACAGAAGAGGAAATATTCACTCCTAGAAGAGTTCACTCCTCCTCTACAGATACATTTATTTAGCTATGTACCTCATAAACTTCCAGCACCACATCTCAACACCCCCACCCCCAAATGCTATAAAGCTACTTATTTTATCAGCATATACTCTAATATTTCATTTTCAAACTGCAAAAAAAGTTTTCCTTACAAGTGAAGATTTTAACTGACCAAGTAGTGGAAACTACAGTGTCTATTGAAAAATAATCACTTGTAAATTCCTTATAGGCAAAAATAAGTTTCCCAATCTATGCAGATATCTTACTTGATTAAAAGACCAAATAGTACCTTCGTAAGAATAAAAAAGTCAAATGTTGCTACACTCATTCTGCAATACTTTTGTGCTTTCCTTTTGTGCTTTGACATACTGACCCACACAATGTGTAGGATCTACTCTGAAATGCTGAGTATATTTGTTAAAAATTACCTCCAACTTGCTCCAATATCTTTATTAAAGTGGAATCAAAAAATCTTACCTTATTAGAGCTTCATTTTCTGTTCTTTCACTGAAAAGAGTAAAGAAATCTGTGTTAAAGATCCATTTGGTAAAAAGTACTTTCTGAAGTTATTATTTTAGTTTCACTTCAATTATCACCAAAACTATAGGGTTCTTTTTACGTAAGTGTCAAGGTTTAGGGTCAGGAGAGTCTGCTAGACCTGGAACAGATGCTCTCTGTTAACCTCTCTTCCCCCCCTTGAAGGGGAGGAGAAAGGGAATAAGGGAGAGATAATGAATAAATCTCCATTATTTTGGAGAGTTAATCATTCTGAACGCTCTGGGGTGAAGGCCTTTATTTATTTACTATCTTAACTAGCTGTTCTGAACAAACATCTCAAATGTTTTGGAAATATCAATACAAACAACTGATCTAGTCAATTCACGATCTAAACTGCAGGCTGATCAGGCATACTTTATAGGTTTATTTTCACTGCTAACAGTATTTTATGACCAGTATTTGTACTTCTATGATTTCTGTCAGACACTTGATATTTGCTATTATACGATGGACTCGCATTGCAGCATGCCCACTCACACAGTTTCCCAGCCTGAGAGGTTTTTTTAAAAGCAGCTGTTTCCTGTTCAATCCCAAAACAGGCAGGGTCAGCAGTGGCTGTAGAAGAATGAAAGCATCAAGCCATTTAATTAACCATCTGCTTCAACTAAACCATTCTAAATTTGTCAATAGCTATTTGTCAATAGCTTACCCGTGTACATCACAAAACCGAAAAAAAACCAACAAACAAACCAAAAAGCTTTAAGACTACTCTGAAAAAGTTCCAGCATGACTCAGAACAATCAATGAATGCTGAGCTCTGCAAAAATATTAACCTTTCCTTTCTTCGTGACTTTTGTTCAGTCCTTTACAACCGAGGAGAACTATTTGCAGGCATCAGCATTCTAATTGGGAATTGGATTCTGGTAACTCTGAAGTAAATGGGATTTTTTTTTTGCCACTAATACATGTAAGACAGAACCACACTTTATCTTATTTCATTTTCTAAATTAGCATAATGCACAGCATGAAACAGAAAACAAAATGCCAAGTCTAATACAGTCTGACAATTATTAGTGATATTTACTGAAAAGCAGAGAAAATCATGCTGAGTCACAGGCAAAGCATCCCAACCTCTAGCACTTTCTGTACACTTCATTAGCCATCAGTCAGTATGGTTAGAAACTTACAGGTGAAGGGAAAACAAGGATAGACCTTGTTCAGTTCTGCCAAGGATGAATTTGAAGCCTGGCCTCAAAGCACGTGGTCAGTGCAATGGTTGGAGAGATGAATTCTCTGTTCTGCAATGAAAACACTGTATTTTGGGGGACAGAGGGGTTACTAACAGAGTCTTCTAGGAATGGCTGTGAATCTGTTCACGTGAGGGAAGCAAAGCTTAAGTGAACAGTAGAGGTGCCTCTTCCCTTAATTTACAGTATGTTCACCTGTTTTTTTATGAGAGACCTATAAAATGAGTCTATTTCAGAAACGGAGCAGGTAAACTTAAAAGAAGACATTCCGGAAGTGTAGAAATTCATTAAATTAACCATCCATTTTGAGAAAAGGCATGAGATCTCATTTCTAGGAATCCACTCATCAGAGCTGACATTTGCAGTGTCTGATATCCCAGAGCAGAGTATCTGCACAGGTATTACCTTCAAATGAAGAGGAGTAACTGTAAGGTCATTTCATTACTTAGTAAAATACATTAAAACCTCTCAGGTTTAATTTTCTACAGCTCTTTCCGATAATCAGCTATGAAACATGCATCAGCACCAGATTACTTCACATTTACCTGCCTGGCTCTACGTGTGGGTCACCCACGAGAGGTAACTTTGAAAAGCTTTTGCATGCAGGAATCAAGGGACAGAACCAGTAGGTATTGTATCACTGGGTGCTACGCAGGGTTTCAATAGGATTGATTGGGATTTATTGCAGCATGCGCCAAATCCTTCTTACTTTTCTCATGCAAAACACCCATTGAAGCTAGCCAGAGTGCAACTGAGGACATATTATGTCTCTGTTTCTTTATTACTCACCTGTCCCTGTAATACAGCGATCCACAGCACAAAGTTTATGGGACCGGAATGGCTCTTTGTGGGAAAGGAAAGGAATATCTTACAGGATAGCCTGTTGTAACCACAAAGCAGCTACAGAGGCAAGTCTGAAGAAGACTAAAAGTCATCCTGGACTTGTGACAAGATCCACAGCTTTTGAAGAAAAGTATTTCTATGCTAGAAACACTCACAGCACAGGCTGCTTTGAAGCATATTTAACTCATCCTACGTACCTTTAAAAGAAGAATGAAAGCTGACTTTGGCAGAGTTTATGACTCCTAGAAAAAAACAACCTAACATGCTTAAAGAAACAGTTTGCATTAAGTTTCCCATATCTGATCTAGCTGTTGATAACAGGACAAGCTATAATGAGGGCCATGAGCACGTCCCATCATAGGGTCTCATGGGCCCTGCTGCCCGCCTGGCTTGACAGTAGACATTTGTTTAAGAGGACCATGTCCTAGAGAAAGAACGGCCCATTATTGCTCTCCATCAGGTAGCAGGAAGCTTCTCTTTATCTTCAGATGATCTGGCTTCTATCCAAGTGGAGATAGCCTCCACGCCTGTGTGCCTGAAACCACACTGGGTAAGTGAGACTCCAAGCATTCAACAGTCCTCGCAGAAGACTTGTCTGGTTTCCTGCCTTATCTGCCTCTGACACCTTAGCAAAGAGTTTCACATGTGCTCTTTGCCTTCACACAAAAATATAAAGTTTCCTGTTTACTGCTTGCGCTGCTTTCATGTTTAATGACCTCCTTGTTTAGATGGACGGGAAGATCTCTACCAAAAAAACCAGAAGACATCTTTATTGCAATATTCAGATGTGTCATTTTTCTAAGCATATGCTTCTTTACAGTAAAAACTGTACTTGTTGCCAGTCACCAAACGTGTTAACTTTGGATGTACTCTGGAGGGGTTCTAGCAGATTGTCTCAAAAGCACATCATTACAGTCAAGTTAAACTAAGAATACAACGGTTCACGCTCAGTTACAAAAGGCTCTGTAATTTCAACAAGGTACTTAACAGAATCACAGAATGGTAGGGGTTGGAAGGGACCTCTGGAGATCATCCAGTCCAACCTCCTGCTAAAGCAGACCACACAGGAACATGTCCAGGCGGGTTTTTAAAGCCTCCAGAGAAGGAGCCTCCACAACCTCTCTGGGCAGCCTCTTCTAGTACTCCACCACCCTCAAGGTAAAGATGTTTTTCCTCATGTTGAGGGGGAACTTCCTGTGTTCCAGTTTGTGCCCATTTCTCCTTGTCCTACCACTGAAAAGACACTGGCCACATTTCCTTGACACCCATCCTTCAGATATTTATAAACATTGGTTAAGATCTCCTCTCAGCCTTCTCTTCTCCAGGCTAAACAGCCCCAGAGTTCTCAGCTTTTCCTCATAAGGCAGATGTTCCAGTCCCCTCATCACCTTTGTAGCCCTCCGTTGGACTCTCTCCAGTAGTTCCCGCTCTCTCTTGAAATGGAGAGCCCAAGAGACAACTTACCATTATCCTTTCAATTCAGATACCAAAAAAAAAATCATAAATTTTTTTGCAAGCGCCATCTTTTTCAGAACAGCTTCTTATGAATCAGTTCTGTAAATAATAAAACTAACACCAAAAAAAACCCCTGCTGACAGGGATTGTTTTAACCATGTATTTTGCTACTTGAACCTTCTCAAAGATGTTCATGAGTCTTCTTAAAGAAGACTCCCCACCAACTCCAGTTGAACCACAGTAAATTAATACTGCCAAATTGGTTAGACAGAATAGATGTGGAGGAACATTTCCTTCTTTACCAGACTTAGAAAATTCTTGACTGCATGGAGTTGTACACATGAAGCATTCCTTTTTGTTACAGTAATTATTATTTCATCTTTTCTGTTGCATGCTGTTTAGCAGAAATTGAAAAGCTGAAGATACAGCAACATATCTTGCCATTAACCAAAACATGGGTTTTACCTCTATAATAAATACTTACAATTAGCCAAAACAAGTTATTTCCAAATGCTCCAAAACTTACACAGTACACGGTAGGAGAAAAGGCATCCAGGTGCGCTTCACAAAATTTAGATATAAATCACATCTTCTGCGTATTCATATTCTTTGAACAGTTACCATATTGGGGATGAGGGCACTATTTTTCCTCTTACAGATATACTATTAGCCAACAGAATCCCATTCATCCCCGCTATTACTTTTAGGCTCCTGATATCCATCACAGATGCCTTCATTTAGAAGGAAACAACCAGGGGGAAAATTCTTAAAAGTTACCAAAAGATGCAAATCTATTCAGTCTTCTAGACAAGTTTACCACCACCCCAGATTTTGCTTCAGTTTGCTTCTGTAGTCCCCTCAGAGTGCTCTGATATTCAGAGGTCCACAAGGAGACTGACTGAGCAAAGGAACTACCATTTCCTTTTTCACAAAAGATCACAGAAAGCCAACCAGGCCTGGAGAATTCACTAAGTTCTTACTCCATCAGAACCAAGGAAGGAAAAAGAAAGGAGTGAGGGACTAAGAATGCCAACAAGGAGATAAATTTATTCCTAAAGCCACTCCAATAGGTTTGGCTTTCAGTTCTGCTGTTTAGCAGCTCCCAGTAAAAATTAAAATGCACGTCAGTGAAAAAAAAACCACAGAACTAAAGCAAAACTTTAGGAAAGAGAAAAAAATGAACAGGGAAAATCTCACTGATCTCACTCAGCAAAGCTCTTCCTCAAGATGCAAGGAACTCTGCTGGCATAGAAACATAATTTAATTCTTCCTGCCCCACCAGTCTTGACTCAAGGCCATTTATTTCACAGTTCCAGTGCTTGTAGTAGTTAGCAAGATGTGCCATGCACTTTGTAGAGTGAAAAGCCGTGACCGCAGCATGCCAAAGTCTAATCTGTGAGGGGCATTTTCATTTCTGAAACTCTACACAGCTGCCTTGGATTGTGTGGTGCTTCCTCAGGGAGATTTGGGCTCTGCGGGTGCAGCAAAGCAGCAGACGAGCCTGTGTGTGCAGCCAAAACCCCGTGACTACAGATGCATCCCAGAATGTTCACTACCAGCACAACGCTAATCACAATTACCATGCAGGATAAAAGGCTAGAAGAAAGCCCGTGTTTAGATTGGACAGCAAAGACAAGATCATAGCTGGAAGGCAGAAAACACATAAAATAGCTCCATATAAAACACAGGTACAAATTAAAAATTAGCCATCGTTGCCAAAAAACTGCATATAACCCCACCCACAGCTATACATGCCTACATATAATGCCAACTGCAAAAGGAGTATGTCATCTGACTGTTCTGCTGTCCCACCAGCATGACCAGTCACAGAGTCATGTCTGTCCTTCTCCCAAGGAAGTGCTGGATGCACAGGTATGTTCCTCTCTCTTCACCCACTATTTCTTATGGCTCTTGATGTCTACCTGTTATAAAAATCTAACGGACAACAATTTTTTGGAAGCTAGTCCTCCTCCTGGGTCTAAGAAGTCTTACATTTCAGCTACGTAGCTTGACCCAACTGTTTAGAGGTGGAGTAATGAGGAAACAAAAATCATCATTGCTACTGTTGCATATTTGTTGAGACCATCCTAAAAATCCAAAAACTCACAGCTGCTTTGCTGAAAATGATATGAATAGGCTGTCCAGAAGCTATTATCTTCTCCAGTAAATGCTGATTCCACAGACAGTAGGGTCTATAGTACTGTGTTGCCAGCATTTCTATTACAATTCTCTGTTTTAATGAAGAATTAACAAGATTAAAACATATGTTGGCTAGTAGGCCTTCAAGTTCTATTACAGCACATTTTATCTGTACTATCAATGTTAATGTCATAATTTTCCTTGATTTAAAATAGGATAGAGATAAATTAATTTACTTTTAAAATAAAAACTGTACCAAAATAATTATTTCAAATCATCAAACTTATTTCTCTACTCTTTTATAAAAATATATTATTTTTCCATTAAAAGGAAAAGCTAATGCATTATTGTAACACAGGGATTCACAGAATTCAAGAGAACTAAGCAGATCTCAGAAAAGAGAAGCTATTCTCTCTGTGTATATAACATAATCATATGCCTTAAAATCAATTATTTTCTCCTTCTGAAATGTATTTGAGGATGTCATCTCTGTAAGGCCTGGCCCACTGCCACCAAAAGTGCAGCAATACACACTGTAGTCAATGAGAAACCTTCCATTCACCTTGGGCTTGAAAACCTTGCTAGGATCAAAAGCCCAATTATGAAAAGGAACAGAAAGTTGAAAACAGACCTTTATACATATTTTTCAACTAGCAACGTTCATCACTTTCATGAGTATTGCCCAAAACTTCACAAAAAATTAACAATAGTCAAATCTGAGGGGAACCTTCAAGCCTTAAATGCAATATATGCAGGTGGTGAAATGGAAAGTTTTGGGGACTCAGGAAGATTCATCCCACACATATTTAACCATATACTGCAGTTATCAGTTATCAGTGGAAGTCACCACTTCTGAGATCAGTGGTGCAAACAGCACCCTGGAATTTTCTACTCTCCTCCTCCAGCTTACTGAAAAGGCATTCAACGAGCAGACAAGCTGAGACAGCCAAAACAAGGTGAGATATTTCATCCGCAGATTCAGACTGTTTTATACCATGTGTCTGATTTTAATCGTTGTCCGTATGTCTGAGTAAGCATAAACTACAGCAGAGATAAGACTTGAACCTTCAAATATTGTATCAGAAAACAGGTATTTTTCTGCCTATAAGTTCCCCACTGACATGAGAATAGTTATGGTTGTCTTAATTGTCCCTAGTTTGTCTTCTATGGGATGGCACAATTAAAAAGTCTAGTAGCTTCAAGGACAAACGTACAGTAAACACTGCTGCACAACACCCCAGCCAGTGAACGTCACTTCTGAGGTGTGGAATAAAACACAACAGACTTTGTTATGGTATCTTTTCCAGGTTGCAAGTCTCAACCCAACACATCCCAGAGTTTAAAGCCTGGCTGCCTCAGACTTGTGATACATCCAGAATGTGTATTTTTTCCCCAGTACTTTTTCTAATAACTAAATTGTTGGTGCCATGTTCTGCTTGGGATGGTAGAGGACAACCATCACACCTGCACTCTGGAATGCAGCTCTCATGGTAATTCCATCCAAAATTAAGCAATAAAGTTCTATGAAAGCAGAAGTCTGACACATGCATCTAATGGGGAAAAGAAATTATGGTGAGCTACTCTGTAGTACATTAACTGCTTTATCTTAGTTTGTCTTGTTACATTTCTTTCTTCTATTTTTTCTACCTGTGTAGCATGTGCCCTCATCTAAGTCCCATGTATAGCACACGTCCCAGTAAACGGTCCCAATGCATTTCAGAACTGTGGCACAGGCTGCATGATTTGAGCAAGGAATAAGTCCTTAAGCTCTGCATACAATCTGAAAGCTATGAAAAATATCCTAATAAATAAAATGGATATCTGCCATTTGAAAGTCAGCGAAAGCAAGCTTAGAGACGGGAGTAATTTCTTTTTATTTATGGTACAGTAAAGATTTTAAGGAGTATGTACAACAACACTGTGTAATTATCAGGCCGGCAATTCCACTGGGAAGTGCTCTTCAAATGGCAGTTCTGGTTGCCTATGTAAGTAGACAATGAAACAGAAACAACTATTTCTAAGAAGGGCTTTGGAATATGTCTCCCTAGTCCCAGTCTGTAAGATCTTCACTTAAACACCATTACATTTGAATAGTCTCTGCAGCTGCCTAGCTTCTCTCCGTCATTTGTGGAGAGGTGGTGGTAAACACTGCTAGTGACAATGACATCATTTGCTAGTGATAACCAACTAAAACTGAATTCAATATATTGGTGATTCAAGATTTTGTGGCTAAGATAACGGGATACATGCCTTAAGAAATTATATTTGCTTTATTTTCCAGAGTCAAGCATGCTGGAGCTCCAGGGTTTTTTGAAAGGTGGAACTGGGCTAAACTCTGATTAAGAGACAAACTGACAGATTTAGACATTCGATTAGTAACTATGTAGTAACGTATCAAAGCCAATCTGTTGCAATTGCCTTTTATGTTTAATTCTACCAAAGGATAACAGAAAAAAACAAATCTGATTATCAAAGTATTCAAATTCAAAACAGTAACCACGCACACTGAAAACTTCTGAACGTGCAACTACCAGGAAAACGGAAAGTGGTACTTTCACTATTTTGGATGCTCCATAAAAAAGGCTTTATTTACATTTCTGTATTTTCAGAAAGACAGAGCTACTTGCCTGTTTTTTCTCCATAGTATATCACAGAATAAACTCAGCTGTCGGGTTTATGAGGTATCTACCGTTGTAACTCAACAGACAAATCCTTTCTTACAAGTAGAGGACAAAAGATGGATTTACAAAGCTGTAATTATACTGAGAGGATATATTAGAAGAAATACTATACACCACTTTTTTTTCCAATAAATCCTCTGAGCATTATCACCACTTACACTAAGGACCCTTTTGCATCATTACCATAGAAGGGATTTTAAATGCATGCCATCCCAAAGGATGCCTGCAGTCTCTGCCCAGCTCTCCTACGTCGGCTGATGTTGGTAGCATGGTAGATGTTATAGGGTTAGCAAATGACAATAAACGAGCAGAGCAAGCTTTGAGCCTAAAGCAATGGACCACACTAAAGGTAGATGACGTACTCCAGCAACCAGCCAAAGCATGTCAGCTGCTGCAAGTCTTGGGAACTAAAGAGGTGCCGAGACCAAAAGGTGGTGCCTGCAGCCCTCGCCAGCAGATGCCGAGCAGCCACACAGTACAAGCAGAACAAGTGACCGATAAGCTCACTTCAGATACAGTTCAGGCCACAGGCACATGGACGACAATACATCAGTTGAGTAACACACCATGAAGGACAAAGACGACACTCTTGCCTTTGCATTGGTCTATTTGGTCAAGAAAGACGCCTGGACACACAGGAGTTGGATGTCCCAATCCATGGTGGATGCAGCCACTATTTTGGATCTGCTATTTCATCAGCAGCCTCCTGAGGACAGGCACTGCCTGTGCACCAGAGACCTGTGCATTCCCCAGGAGACATATACCAGTTACAGTGGTGACTGAGGATGCCCTTGAAGAGAACTGCCAGCCAGCTTGTCCCAAGACTAGAGAAATGCAAAAGCAAAGATACCTTCAAGCTGTTGAATTAAAGAGGGTGCTAGGTTTCACTTTAATTTATTCCATGAGCGGAACATAGCTGAGAAGTTATTTTACAGTATGGTGCATATTCTTTATTTAGTTATCAATGGCTATCACAATTTCTGTTCTTGTTAAGTCAGGAAGATTTCTACATCTCCTCACAATAAAACATTGAGCCAGCAATCACAAAGTCAAAACATTTTGTATAAAGTTTTCTGGAGGTCCTTTTGATCTTACTGGCTTATTGTTAAACTAAAATGGGAGAATTTGACTCTTAGTCAAGAAACTATAGTAAACAACACTGGAAGTACTTTTCCAAACCTCTTCTCTAAGACCAGTGATTCATCACCATGGTTTAAATTTTGCAAAAAATTGATTGTTGGTGGGCAGTAGCATATAGGGTTATGTACTGGATTTTTAAGGTTACCCTTCAACACAACAAAACAGTTGCTAGTCCTGTATATGACAAAACCCCCCACTAGTTTATTATTCGTTGCTTTGCTGGAGATAGGCACTACAATTAATTAAATGGTCAAGAGAGATCCAGCGCAACAGACCTCAATACCATGAGTAGTATGACTTCCACATAGAAATGTGGTTTTTAAAATATATTAATTATAATGTTTTGACTTCTGGCAGGGATTGCTGAACTAGCAGAGCTCCAGGAAGCTCCAGGAAGGCAGTGTAACAGGAATGCCCATGGAGAAATAAAGTGGTATGAGGCACAGCAGCAAACCCATGACACAAGGGGTCTGAGTGGTCCTGACTTGACAGGAAGGAGGAATGGGTAGCATCACCTCCACTACTCTTCCACGTCAGCGTAGAGCTGGAGGTGAAAGGAGATGTTCAAAGCCCACTGGTAGAGGAGAGGGGCAGAGAATCAACCCAAGGAGAAGCAGACATTCATAGTCTTCCAGCCTGATCACTCTGATGCATGACTCTATGTCCACAGGCAATATTAGACACAAAATATCCTACTTTCTCTTTTGTCTAATTTGTTCAGAAAAAGTTTTCGTGCTTGTTTTGCTCCCTGCTTATAAGGAAGGAATTCTCCAAATGCATCAGAAGTACAACATGACAAAGCAACTGAATATTGCAGCTAAGCTACAATGGAGCAGAAATCTGCATTTTTCATTTTGCAAACCAGAAGAGCTTTTTTCCCATATAATATTTCAACATGGCTTGTTTTTTGTAATTACGAGGTCAATCTCTGACTTTTGTATTTGGGATCAGTTATAGGGACTATGTAATGGAAAAGCTCTATAACTTATCTGAATCATTATTTTATTTTGTTCTCCCATAGTTCCAATTGTTCATCATTAATTAGATCCAGCCATAACATTTCATTGTGCAAAAGGCATACTCTGTTTTAATCAAAATCTTGGACAGCATTTTGGATGGCATCTTTAACAACTTGGACAGAATATTCTGTGCTTTCCTTGCCGATGAACAATCAAAATGATTAACTATGAACACGTCTTCCACCAAATCCTGACAGTTATTATCAGGTTATTTTGACAAACATCTGCCTGTTTCCTGGAAGCATTTTAGATTTCTTGAGGTCTTCCCCTGGTTTCTTCTCTCAAAGCAATAGGTAAATGTGTTCCATAGGATGCATCCATGATGAACTCCTAAATAATTTTTTAATTTTCCATTTTATGCTATGCTGAAAGTGATCCTGTAAACACAAAAAATTACTGATAGCCTCATATATTTGAAATAACATATTTTTATTTATGATGTTCAAATACTTTCCCCCATTGTTTTAGCTGAGAAAATAAATGGTCAGTGTTTGGGAATGAAACACACCAATGAGCTCATGCTTACAGACTGTCTTCATAGATGTATTTTGGTGACAAGGAACTGATTCAGATTAGCCTCACACATATTTACTCATGACAAAAATCTGATAAATGTCTCCTTGGCAGGAATAAACACAGCACTCTGCTTTTTCCTATTGGTATATAAATTGTCAGTCAATGGCACTTTCAATTTTGGTGCTGCTGTTTTGAGAACCCTTGCTCGGTTTTGCATGTTGCTCCCTAAGATTTACCCATTTCTTTTATGTCAGGCCCCTCAGCAACTTCTTTCCTGCTGCCTCCCACTGATATAGCCCTGAGGAACCCCAGGCTTAAAAACTGATGTTTGCTGTTGCTTAATCACCTGTTTGTAGCAGCTCCATCACCAATTAAAGGCAGAAAAGGAGAAATAGCCACTAAATCAGTCACTATTGTAGAGACTGTAAAGAGAAAATAACAAAGGATCCTATTATTCAGCCAGAATCTAAAGTTTAGGAAACCAAGAACATCATAATAGCTTGTAGCTATGCAACTACAACATCTCCCTGACTGTAGTATACAAATTAGCAAAATCTAACACGCGGTCTAGCCCTCAGTTACTCCTGCTTGCCTTCCCTTTGCAAGAATGCAGGCAATAATGCAATTGTTTTGTAATAAATTACATGACACCATAAATTATAATATCTTCACATCACATTGTATTATGTAATTACAGATAGATGTAAAAATTTTTTTGCATTTAATCTTCTAACTTTTTCAAATTGTGAAAAGCTTTCAGTCACAGCCTGACAGGAAATCTAATAAGCTAGATCTGCACACACGAGTGGTGATTTTGGATGTCTGGGCATTTCGCTGACAAACTGAAATGTCTTTAATGGAACCTTATTTCCAGTAAGAACCGAATACCATCTTTCAGATGTTTTAGGTTATGCACTCTAAAATGGCTTTGTGCCAAATCATGAGTCACTTTTGAAAATTTAAGATCCTGTATCTAGTATCAAAAACCAGCAAAAAATAAATTCCTTAACTATTATCAGAGCAGCACCATTAATCTGGAGAAGATGAAAAGCCTGCTTTTGTTGGTTTCTTTCCTAAAACAAAACACCACAGTAAAGATCTCCAGCTCAGAAATTAAAAAAAAAAACAAACCACACAAACAAAAGCCTCTTTCTTAAATGGGAGGAAAAGATCATATTTTAGATTTCTCTCAAATTAAATAACTCCTGACCGTATTTTAGAAGAAAAATCAAGAAAGTGGTAACAAAAGCTTGTCTCCTTTCTTGACGTGGTGGTATGTATGCCACATCAGCCCACTTACAGCACTGTGCCTCTAGGACTTTAAACCAATCTTATCATATTTCTACCACTGAATATAAATGCTAAGGGTCTAAATCCCCCCAGATTTACCCAGCAAAACTATCATAAGTGGCAGTTTGCCCACACAATGCTTGAAGAATTGACATTTCAAAACTCTTAAATTCCGCTTTGCCTTGAGTTTACGTCCAATTGCTTCTGTCGCACAGCACAAAATCCTGCATTCAAGTGAAAAGACACCGAAAAGCAGAGACTGGTGGGACGGCAGCCTGCTTCCTTGTCACACAACTTTTATAATCATAATTCCTAGTAAATTCTGTAAAGTGACTGACAGACACAGACTTTTGGGAAAAAAAAATTCAATGTAGCTGAAATTGTGTTGGTTTAACGCTACAGCACAGAAGACAGCAGCTCTGTATGCCAGCACAGCAGGAAAAAAAATCAATTGCTTTTAATAGACAAGCATTTCGTGCAACTAGTATAATCTGCAGTGACATTTTCCCCTGCCTATTACGTGAGCCGAAACCTAAACTTTTGCTTTTATACAGTATATTGCCTATCTCCAACACAATGCCTTATCAGCTTTCTCTCCATTTTTAAGATATTTTAGTAGCAAAAGAAGCGGGACTTAGTAGATTGAGATTCTTTCTAAAATTCCTGTTTTCTTCCATGCTGTGTTTGTGTTGCCACGCAGACATCAATTCAGACAAGCTCCAATAGGAAATGGTATTTGTTTAGATCGCATGGCTCATATTCTACATCTAACAACCTCTCTGAGAAGTTTAGCTCTCTACAGAAAACAATGTAAAAAGTAAAGAAAAATCCAGGAAATTCCACAGAGAAAGGCTGGGATTTCAAAAATCAAGGACAGTTAATCCATTTGACCAGTTGTCATTCCCTAGCACTCCTTCTAAATTTCAGGGAAAAAAAGTAAGAAAGTAAGGATATGGGTAGTTAGAGACATCACCATTTTTATAATCCAGGCATCATACAAAACGTGAGAGTATCTACCCTCACAGCAGCAATTATCCTTGAAAAGATTTACAAAACGGCATTCAGCAGCAGACTTACAGATCAGGAACTGCCCACAGAAAGAGCAAAACAGACAATGACAGACCTGCTCTGGTAAAACATCAGTTTGTAATTCCAGGATACTTGTGTTAACAGTTAATTCCTTCCCAATCTTTCTGTCCATCTATCTATTATTATTATTCACCTCAGTGCCGCAACTAGGCAAAGCTGCTATCTTAATCCTAACCTTTTCAAGATAGCCAGCTCCAACGGACTAACTTGTTTTTAATCTATTTTGATAGACAAATAAAGCTAAGTGCCAACAAGTCTGCATATTTAGGATTCAGTACGCAAAGAAGCAAGTGATTAAAATCTAGTGATTTTGCAATACAAGTTCATAAGGGCTATAAATACGGCACATAGCATCAAAAGACCTCATCAGCCAGACATCTGAGTACTAGAAGGAGATCAAGGCATAAAAGAAATGAAACCTTCAAAAACAACGTACCAAAATGATTAGGCAACACTGGAAGAGTGAGTCTTAGGGGAGACTCTTTATTGTGCCAAATATGTTTATGATCTCTCTTGAAAGACGTTTCTTGTATTATCCTGGTATTAACAGATAGTTCGTGTCACGCCCGCCTTCCCACACTGTGTATACCACAATAAACAACGCTGCCTGCGTTAGACAGAATGTCCCTTCCAGATATGTATCGCCGCCTGAAAGGATCCCAAAAATGTCCTGCTCTGATGCCTTCAGAGCCAGGTCATGAGCAGCAGCCTCTGACTTTCCAAACCTGAGGCATGAGCATACAGCACAGAAGCACAGACATCGCCACAGAGCTCACCAGCCTATGTACAGCTGCAGAAGAGACACCAACCACTCCACCAGCTCTGCAGACTGCGATGCGGCTTGGAAATTGTCCTCTCCCAAAGAACAACAGCACATTTGCTGAACCATGCTGCGGATGCTACTGCACGCGTCTGATGGAAAACTGCCTCCACATGAAGCCTCCTGGCCGGAGGATGGGGTGGATGTAAGGCAGCGGCAGCCGCCGTGCCGCTCACCAAGCCCCCTGAGGTGCCTTCCCCAGGCAGCACCAATGCCCAGCTCTTCCCCGACACAAACCCTGCCCTAGGCAAGAGCCGAGCACATGAGCGTGTCCATGAGCTCCCCAGCAAGGGGGCTGGAGGACAGTCTGGAAGAGCCGTCAGGAGGAGGACAGAAACCCATGAAACCACTAACAAACTCACTCAGAAACCTCCTGATGCTCATGCAGGCAGCAGTGATTGGAATTTCAAATATAAAATAGACCATCTACCCTACAGCAGACAATGCTCTCTGGCTTCCATTGGGATTTCCTGCAGGGGCTGAGAGGGCTGCCCACACCCACAGGCTGCAGAGGACTGCAAAACCAGCACCGGCCAACACTCTGCCCTTTTTCAGAAAATAGATGCTGAAGGAGACAAGCAACGGGAAAACCAACCTTAAGCTGTCTCAGTGCAAAGGGAATTTTTTCCTTTTTACAGCATTAAAAACACAGCGGGGGGTGTGTGTGTATTTCCATTTAGTTTTCTTTGGGCTTGCTTTCTTCTTTTATTTCAGACAGGTCTCAAGCTACTAAGGCTGAGAGCAATCTCATATTTACCTAACCTCGTATTTACTCCAGCTGTCCGTAAACTCCTCACGTCATGGTAGTGTTACCAACATTTTTCTCTCTAATTATTTTTGCCAAGTTTTATATTCTCCAGGCCAAAAAGCAATGAAGAGTTTGAAATACTTAACAGAGATGCCTTCTCCTAAAAAGAATTGACCAGAAAAACTGCAATTCAGAATTAATAAAGCCTCAGGTCTTTTCCACAGAGGCATCTGGAGTCCTATACGGAGAAGAGAGTTCTTCATTTATCAGGCAGCAGAAAAAGGAAGGGCTTTGCATCAGGTGATTTTGAAATTCCTTGTCAAAGGTTAACTTGGTTTTTAATTTCAAAGTACAGAAAATCTTGGAGACTGAAAGAATACAGGGGTATGGGCTGCCCTGAGAGTAAAACCGCAGCGGGTTGTTACCAATCCGAAACCAGGCAACGAAGGCACACAGTCTCTCCTGTACTACACCTTCCCTCTCCCTTGGCTTCACAGACAGTTCCTAAGAAGTGAAAAGGCAAAGTCCGTTTGGGAAAGTTTAAAATATAATCAGATTTCTCTGCCTGGCAGCATGGAAGGAGGAAAGGCAGTTTCATTAATTAAGATCTGAACTTCTGCTTTGACTTCAGTTTTTCATGATGTTACTAGGTATTTAAAAATATGGTACTCATTCACTGCAGGGTGCAGCACCCGCAGGGCAGTGAGTAATGGTTTTACTCTTGCTTCAGTACTGGCAGGAGCATGTTGGACTGGAAAATGAACCTCTATTTCCTATCTATTTTTATAATCAGTTTATCTATCATCTGCTTAATTTTTACTCCCATATGCACGATAGAAACAAAACATTTAAGTCTCGGTACTACGCTGAAATACATTCACAACACTGCCACTGACTCAGACACCAACCAGTGACACTGACTTGCAACTGAGGACAGCCCTTGGCTCCGAACAGTACCTCTGTAGTCTTGTATGAAAGATTCATGAGCTAAATCTTTTCACTTCTTTTATAAATAGGAGACAAAACGAGAGAGTCATCACTTAGCCAGGAAATGATTCAGAATCTAAACCTAGGATATCGTTTTAAGGAAAGTAACTGGCAATAGAGACAAAGCGTATTTTCTCCTCTTAACAGAAAAAGGACAGGATTATTTTATTTTATGACATTTTTCTGCTTTCATGAATTGAAAAAGTATAAAATGCCAACCAAAAATAGCAGTAAGATATCAGATACAAAACAGACATCTCTAGTATTACATGCCTGAGTATATATTTTGCTGCAGCCCCGAAGTCATACATGTTACTGAATTCTGGTTTATTCGCAAGCTTTGCTGTTTCTCTAAACACAAACATTATTTTTGGTATTTTGTAACTATTATGAGGTGATATTAGCTGTGGGGGTGACAGCTGGCAGGAATTTTTGAATCGAAGGGTCTCTCTGTAACAGATACACACAAAGTTCTGTATTAGCTCTCACAAGATGCACTGTTTACTAAAGATGATTACCCATGAGTAAATAATGAGTCATGATATCCTTAAAAAAGCAAACACACAGAGTTAAAGAATAATTTCTAACACGGGTAAGCAGACAGCACTGAAAATTGAATCACTTACGTGTATTTTTCCTAATACAGTGTTATATTAGAAAAGCTACAGCAAATAGCCATAATTAGATTAAAATATGATCAAAGATCTTGGAAAGACTGCACCTCTTTTCATGTGACTGTAAAGCACCATTTACAGATGTACAAACAGATAAACGCAGTCTTGAAGATATATAGGAACAAACGGGAGAGAGAATTGGGGGGGGGGNCAAATCTAACACTGTATAGCATGCAGGTAAACTGCTCATTTTTACTATATGTTATCAGATGGCTTCCTAGCACTTTGAGAATTGACTGTTGGGGAATTCATCTCCAGAAAATCACTGACGGTCGTGAAATACTCTCCTCTTCATCACTGCTAGTTCCATATTTCTAATGCTACCTTATACATTTCTAAGTTCACAGTTAGGCTTCAAAAGTTACCCTGGGGAGTATGATGGCAGAATGAAGATTATGAAAAATATGCTTATACCATGTCCATTCAAAAACACCATTGTTCTGTAAGGACTTTGCCTACAACAGTGTGCTCCCAGCCATTCTGCACAGCCTCTCAGTCACCTGCGAAGCTCATCAGCAGTTTGGAAAGAAAAAATAAATGGATCCTTGTGACTCCACAGCAGCTTAGAGTAGTGGCTCTGGAGTGACAGCAAGAGTTAAAGACCATAAACATACTCTATGGTAACTGTGCCTTATCATATAACCTTCTGAAATGTTTACTTGTAAAGACTAAAGCAGAACTACGTGGACTGTAAAGAAAAAAAAAATTAAGGACAACCAAATTTAAGGACAATAAGGAATTATGTGAAGATGGGAGAAATCACACACCTACCCTGCTTTCCTTGTGAACACTGCTGTACTAGAAAAAAGATCCAGACTGAAAGTTGAAATGGATGTTGTCCAAATGTTAGGACCTATGCTTTTTACCTGACATGCTACATTCTGAAATTAAGGAATCCAGCACATATTTGAAAATTTCATGAGGATGAAATAGTCACGTTAGATTTCTTTGGATGCTGGGAAGAGCACTGAAGTTTTACTGTGATACCTCTGACCCTCGCAGGTATGGGACTACATTCTAGGGAGTGCTGCCCAGCTGGGGCACCAAGCAACCAGAGCAGCATATACCAAACCTGGTAGTGCTGACGTGGAGACAGGGGTGCTTTTCCCTCTTCTTTCCCTCCGTACTTCTCCTCCTATATTGGTCTTGAAATGAAATCTCTTGTGCTTTGAAAAAATCTACAACCTCCATTCACAGGTCAGTTTTTTGAGTTTATGTGATTTTAAATCACAAGCCATCGTAACATTTTAAATAGCATTTTTTAGAGAAGAACTAGCCAGCTAGTGAGATGGCCAACCACAGAATGGATCACACAACCTGTCCTACAAGTTTCTTAAATTACAGACACTTACACTTATGAATCAAGGTCACATGTGCACGTAACCTGCAATTCTATGTGGTACTCCTCATTTTTTGTTTGATTGACGGTTGTTAAGATCACTGAAAAGGCACCAACTACCTTTAGCTGCCAATGGTCACAACAGAAAAAATGGGACTTCTTCCCCAACAATCCTCAAAACTTAAAACGCTACCACAAAGAAAAGAGAAGACAAGATTAATGCAACTGGAGCACCCCAACTACAATAAAGACCCCTTTAGGGCACTTTAGCTGTCAGTCTGAACCTTAAGGGGAAAATAAAATATAATCTAACATTTCACATGGCACTTACAAGATTATTTACACCTACATTAGGCAAGTATAACAGAATCCTATCTTTACTGTACTTTGATTTATATTATTGTGAATGCTTAATTAAGAAAAAATATTCCTAAAAATAGAAAATACTTCAACGTATTTTCCTTCTTCCTTTTCATGATGTAAATGATCCATACCAACTACCTACAACTCTCCACAACTAAAAGGAGATTGTAGCGAGGCTGGTGTTGGTCTCTTCTCTCAGACTAGTAATGATAGGACGAGAGGAAATGGCCTCAAGTTGTGTCGGGGGGGTTTAGATTAGATCTTAGCAAGAAATTCTTCACTGAGAGAGTGGTTGGGCACTGGAATAGACTGCCCAGGGAGGTGGTGGAGTCACCATCCCTGGAGGTGTTTAAAAAACAAGTAGATGTAGCACTTGAGGCTATGGTCTAGTGGCTAGAGAGATGTTGGGATGAAGGCTGGACTTGATGATCCTGGTGGTCCTTTCCAACCATAATGATTCTATGACTCTATATTCTCAATGTTGTTATACTAGAGTCAAATTAGGTCAAAGGCATTATTTAGTATTCAAGACCATAACTTGTCACAACTATCAAAAATAATACAAGAGGGGACTTCAGTAGCTGCCTATCCCTTAACCTACCCAGGTTGTATCACTCCATATTATACAGCTGCTGGTGCTTAGATTCCTATCAATCACTTCCAATGCGATAACACCATCACAGAGAGATCAAAGTCTTAGATCCATCCCTTCCAAAAAGAGATCGTTTTGTTAAAATTAAAAGCCACTTTCACTTTGGACAGCTACCCTTTACAACTCCTTCCAGACAATTCAGACATGTGTTGCCAACATATGTACCCAGACACCTTGCAGCCTTTGTTGACACTATTTTCCTTTCATTCCCTCTCTTATTTTTCCAGCTCCTCCCTGAACTCTCTTCTGTTTAATCTCTTCTGGCTAGAAAAAAAAAACAAATAACGAGGGGTACACAAAAGGGAACACAGTGTTCTAGGACTGGGCTTATGTGAGCCATAGGAAAACGGTACAAAGTTGAGAAGAGCTGGGATCCGCTGCAGAGTGACATCATGACCTCTGTTTACAGCCATAAATTATAGCAGCAAAGTGACAGTGTTCTGTGTGACCCTGTATTGCTTAATTTTTTCTCGCACTTTTTATTGATACTATGCCTGTCTTTGTTTTACCAATTCTAGTTACTTCCTCCAACTTGATAACGGTCTAACCAAACATGTATTTCTTTCACATGTCCATGCAGCAGACCCTATTTTACTGTCCACACAACCAGATCAAAGCAGCTAACCTGTTATGGAAACATCAAGGCCAACACCCTAACAATGTCCCAGCTTCTTATGTTAACCTAAGCAATAAAATTATTCTCAATTAACAAAGGGCAATTCAACAGAAAAATAATCTTGAAGATAAGTGTTGACAGAAAATTAATTGACTCAAAAATGCAATGCATTTACTACCAGAAATTCAGCTAATAATCTACAAAGTGTTCAAAAGATGCAAAAAATATGCTATGCTGCATATCCAGACATAACAAGAGTCCAGTATCTTAATTCAGTAGGTTTTGTTGTATTTTTTGAATTACATAACACTGTTTAGAAGACATTAGTTTGATTAAAAAGCAAAAAGCATTAATTGCTTCAAATATTAATACCACTGGCTAACCGACATATAAAGGTGTAAGGACTCTTATACTGAGTTTTCACAAACTTTTGCCACATTTTTCATGAAGACATTGTTAAACAAGTAATACAACAAAGTTCACCAACATGATTCTGCATTACATCAGGAAAAAAAAGCAAGTGATACAGCAAAAACTGAAGAAAAACAAACAAGAGCACGGTATACAGTTAATCCCTATAACAAGATATTGGGCTTGCCATATACACCAATGTAGACGGCTGAGTATGCTGATTCCAAATTTAGTACTGTAGATAAAATTATTTCCATCTTAAAAACACACTGTAAGCAGACTATTTTGCTCACAAAACTGTTGAACTTGGGAAAATAGTAAGCTTGTATCGCCTCCCTTTATTTTTGCCTTGTTCGTTTCTCCAGCAGTAACAACCACTGAAGGCAATCTCATACTAAGTTTCATTTTGGAGTGATTTCAAACATTTCAGGAAGATGGGTATTTATCAAACATACATAAATGATTCTATGATTCTATAATGTTGACTGGATTTCAGAAATCATTGTTGGGATCATTGCTTTTTCCTTCTAACATACGACTTCTGGGCACTACAAAAGGTCACTATCTGGCTTTATACTAACTGAGACTTTTCCACATGGAAATGAGGGAGCGCTCTGATATTTTTAAAAGGTAGCTCATTCACTACTAGGAACATTATTGAAGAAAACATTCAAGTAAATGAACAGTAAAGTATCACAAAGACTGCTGGCATCTGGCTGTAACGTAGTAGCTCAGAGTACAAAAGGAGTAACACCAGACCTCAGTTTTTCTGACTCAAAACCCATCCATTCAAAAACACAAAATGCATGCAAAAACATGAATCCCCAAAGATTATTGTCAATAAAGATAAGCCTAGCAAAAGTAAGCATTTAAACTGTAACTTCTGATCTGCCCATCTGCTTTCCCCACTTAGCCCTGCTCTCCAGATGGGAAAACAGGTGAGGTCTTGAATTACTCATATGTCACTCTAGTTTTGCCCACGCCCTTCTTCCTGTAACACCAAAGTGTTGTGAAATCTGGATCTCCTAACAGAGACTGCAGCTCTTAACCTTCACACAGAATAGGTAAAGCTTAGTCCTATTCCGTCCCATGCCTTGTAACATCTGCCAGGTTGAATCCCTCAGATCCTTCCTGTCTACCGCTCTTCCTGGGTTACTACTCTCGTGTCCCAAACACAGGCTGGCTAATGACCATGCAGGGCACACAAATGTATTTGCTTCTTTCAGCTGCCCATGTTCACAAACAGCTTTCACTGACTTCAGGGAATCTTTGTGAAAGTACAGGACGTTCCATTCATCCAAAGCTATTTATAGAAGCAAGACCTAAAGAAATATTGACAAGACCAAGCATGATGTATCAGGACTAAAACATTAGTAAAACATTAAAAAAAAGTCAGACTGTTGATTTGAACTTGTAGATCTGGGCTTATGAGTGACGAAGATCTGCCTTTAAATATCTTTCTTCTACCATCAATTAATTCAGCTGCAGACTTATGATTACCAAAATAGACTACAGCTATATCTACACAGACATGTTTTGAAGAGCCTGAGCTCAAGTTATGACCTGACTTGGGATTGAACTTCAGAAAGGGGAGTCCAAGCTTTTAGTCTTACTGCACGTTATGCTTGCCCAGACAGCGAGCAATATCCCATCAGCAATCCACTTCCCCTCTGCCTTCTATCTCCAAGATAAATTGCTGACAAGCCTTCCTGCTAGTCCTCCCAAGGTGAGGAAATAAAATATGTAAAAAATATTGAGAAATAGAAAGCTTTTAGAAAGAAGGTGGCCTGCAGTGTCGTTGCAACACACAGGTTAAACTGATGTGAACTTAACACTATGGGCACAAGTTTTCAGCTGCCATCTGCGGATAAATTCAAGCTATGAGCAAAGGTAAGGAGATGCCTGGTACGTGGCTTGGCTTGGCCAGCCGGCATCCACACGGGTCCCCAGGGGGCTGCCTCATGAGTATGTGTAGTAGCAATGAGAAAGTGAAGACCATCTGCCTGAACGCAGGTTTTGTGGCTGCAATTCCACCATTTGCTTTCAGAACTTGGGTTTCTTGCTGTAGAGACACGTAACCCAAGAAAGTGATCTCTGGAAAAGCTCTGGGAGCAAAATTGGACAGCAAGGGTCAAGGCAGAGGTGAGGGCAAGGGTTCATAGAGTAGTCTGCTTATGTAACTTTGGCTTTTTACACTAACATTGCCATGAGCAAAGCACAATCAGACAATTACTCCTAAACAGCAGCCAAGTCCTGGCTACTTTTTATGCCCATATGACTCCTTCTATGGGATCAAAGGCAATGATCCGGAGTGCTGGCTCCTTATGTGCAAAGGTGAGAGCATTAATTCTAAGTAAATTCACAACTTTGAAGGTGTGCATGAAAAGTGCATTTAGGGCACTTTTTAAAGTTACAGAACAGCTTGTTTGTGTAGACTGAAGTAGTAAGATTTGCTCTCTGTCATTTTGCTATGAGCTCATATTTTCATTCACTGCCCTGAATTTGTTATGGGCAAGCCTGACAGACCAGCTTATTTTTAAAGTGCGCTCTATAATTCCCATTAATCTCTCCTAAATTCCTTTTTACCACAGGTTGCCCAGAATCATGTCCACCTGGATTTTTAACACCTCCAAGGATGAAGATGCCACAATGTCTCTGGGCAACTTGTGTTGGTGTTCAACCAGTCAAAATGGTCTTGCTATTTCTGCAGAAGTGGCTAAAGGAAATGTGTTTTGTTTTCCTATATGCAAAATTTTAGGCTCTTTTTCTTTCATCTACTTGATTTCTCCTATTCCTTGGAACAGAACCTGTAATAATAAAGCAAGGCCCTTAAGACAAGAATTAAACCTGCTGTCCCCATGAAAATTGAGTCAGAAAGGGAAAATGGAGGAGAGAGGCTTGCCTCAGTTTATTTGTGCTCCACAATATTTGGAAAACAAACTTGTTCCATTCAGGCTCTCAAATTTATCAGGTACATCAGAAGTTCTTGAAGACATCTGAAAGCCAAAGGAAGCACACTATATATACATACATTCCTACACACACATCAGGAAACAGGCACTGTAAAGAAGCCAATACAGAGCCTGAAGGCCAGAGGTATGGTTCTGGCTGCAGAAACAAGCATGGCCAGGTCTGCCCTCTCCCCCAGGAGAGCCCAGGGAGCTACAGAACCCCTTGCCAGCCAGCTGGTCACAGTGCCTGCCCCTTGCCCCTCGGACAGTAGTCAAGCAAACTGAGATATACTGCGGCAAAGGAGGAGAGGCCAAGGGAGAGCACTGCCTAGCACATCAACCCTTGGTCTGGGGCAGTTTGGGGAAAACTTGCTTGTCCCTTTTCTTCCAGTCATTAGACCAGAACCATGACTTGGATTGGCTGGCAAGGCTCCATTCACTCCATGTCCTCTGGATTGGAGCTATGAAAGGTCCTCACCAAGAGACACCAACAAGAGCACTCCCAAAGCCTGGTTGCTGGGCACTAACCCCTCCTGCGTCTCATGAAGAAGGCAAAAGAAGGGCTTGATAATGAAGGATTTATTATTAGACAGGTGAGGGAAATGCCACAACCGCAGCTGACATGTTCGATCATAACCAGGTCTGACCATTAAAGGTGAACATTGACAGCACCCAGAGCTGTGCCACAAAAGGAGGGCTGAAGGCAAACACCAGTAGGACCATGTAAGAAATGGGCAACCTGCCCTGACGAGAAAGTGCAGCAGAGGAGAGAAGAAGATGAAAGCAGCAGAGGAAGGGAAGCCCCTTAGCCTAGCTGTCCCCCTCCCAAGTATCCTACACCAAAGCACGCTGTCCTACCCCTGTCACTGGAGGTAGGACAGGGAGACTGTGAGCTAGCTCATGGAACAGGTCTATAGAGAGGGTATAACTAGAGACCTCCCTCACTCGGGAATTAGGGAATCCAGCACCTCCCTGCCCCAGGCTATACCATTCCCACCCACATAAAGCCTCCTAGCAGACAAAGTACTTCTACCTTCTTGATATGAAGCCACTTGAAGTAGAAGATCCTTCTGCCTTGCAAAACACACTCCCACCATCCACTAACTGGAAAGGCACTGCCAGAATGGCTGCAAGCACATTCCCTGCATCCTACTGGGGAGTGACAGCAGGGGAGATTCATCTTCTCTGGGCAGAGGATGAAAGCAAGAAGGGCTTCCCAGGAGCCCTGACAATCAGAGCAGTCCTTGGGTTCTCCCACAGTTCAGTGGAAATTAAGAGGGCTGCCATCAAGATGGTATCTTGTGCGGCAACCTACCTGGCAAGAAAGGCAGCTTCATAGATTTCAGAGGCTATTACCATTTTCACCAACATCTCATAGCATGTGCCAATGGTCACATATATAGGCAGCAGAACTGCAAATTGTGAGGGTAAGGGACGGAGATGCCAAAAAGCAGTGGAACTGGGAATTTAAAAAAAACGCAGACACCACCAGGAACAACGAAGAAGCCAAAACTGTACTGCAGAAAGATGAGAAAACAAAAGCATAGGGTCTGGTGATCTGGTCAACACAATGGCTAGCAGGACTCTTGTTACTGACTTACCCCTTTTGGTGTCAAGAAGACCTTGTCAGAGTGAACCAAGAACAGTGCAACCCACTCCGCCAACACTAGAAGCGTTGCAGCTGCCTTCAACATCTGCCAGATTCACCAACCAGGGCAACTGATAGGACATCCAGTGGGGAAATTGGGTTGAGGATGCTATCTCCATGTACAGGACTCTTCAAGCAAAGAAAATGTCTCTAGCATACCCGTCCCATTTCTGGCAAAGGAGAAAAGTGTGAGGTATCTGAGGCAGGGGACTTTGGAGTGAAAGAAAAAAAAAGAAGAAAAAAAAGAGAGCTGAACAGTTTACACCAGCTAAATGCCGAGTTGGATGATAATACTAGTTGCCTTCAAGGTGCTCAACTAAGCAATTTGCAACTCAAAGTTCACAATAACCAGTGACAAATTACTGTTACATGTGTGCAATTTACAGGCAAGGACCACATGCTCACCATATTCTACATAACCAACTGCATTCCCTGTGACCCGATGCTCAGAAGTTTCACGGTTTCAAATGAAGTTAAGAGGAACTGTAGTTCTTGAATGTGCTACTACATAGCACTAAGCACCTTGAAAAGTGAGGCAGTACCATCCAAGGACTCTAAACCTTAGTTTATCTGCATATATCCAGAGATATGTGAATTAAGGCTGTATAATCAACCTTAATTTTGGTATTTCTTTTCCTTAGGGCTTGCCATTATGACAGAGCACTGGAACAGGCTGCCTAGGAAGGCTGTGGAGTCTCCTTCTCTGGAGATGTTTAAAACCCACCTGGACACGTTCCTGTGTGACCTGATCTCGGTGGTCCTGCTCCGGCGGGGAGACTGGACTAGATGATCTTTTGAGGTCCCTTTCAATCCCTAACATTCTGTGCTTCTGTGACATTATAGCCTTAACAATCAGCAGCTTCTGCAGTTGAAGAGTTGATCCAAGTGCTCTGGTCCAACTAAGCTGCTTTATTCTGGTTACACAGAGCACATCAAAAACCAAATCACTCCAGTCAGTCACATCAGTGAAATGGGCACAACATCAAATACGCGCAGCTCAGTGCCGCATAGGAAGCACTCTGCGTTCCAGATGTAATTTTCTCTATATTTGTAGAGATAAAATTGTACTTTAATATTTAATGGCAGCAATTATTTTGCTTTTAAAATGAAATTTGGCACAAATATTTTATACCCTAATACTCTTCTAATGCATATGTGCATGGACGTGTATATTCTGGATTTGAACGGATACAACTCTGTACAGAATCTTTCCCTGTTTATCTAACTGGACAATGTGTTTCACCTATCTTTTTTTAGGAGAATGAATGCAATATGGAAAGTAAGGCACCTAACTTAAAAAAGAAGGCTCAAGACAAACCCTTCCATTTCCTGAAGCCATGAACAAAGTTATCCTCAACATTATACAGAAGTGCTACGGCTCCTAATTACACTTTGAAGCACCTTACACAAAAATACACCCCATTTTTTAAAAATATGTTTGAGTATTAAAAAAAAAGAGAGACAAGGATAAATTAATAAACCATGAAAATAAAATTCTTTCAATGTAAAGCTAGAAAACTGATGGCATGATGTCACATGAAGGCAATCCTACCTGTCAAGAGTTGCAAGGAGGTAGGCAAATGGATGAGGAATGACAGGACTGTGCTAAAGGCCAGAGGAAAAAAAAATGCTAAAGAAGAAATACCTTCCATTTCTTAGTGCTCATTCTTTCTATAGGTAGGAAAACAAGAAGCAGGAGCAGCAGCAATCTGTACCTTTTGAAGTACAGCTGGGCTGGAGCACACAGCTGAGTCAGTAAGGAGCTGCCATAGCTGAGTCAAGGCAAGTAAGTCACAGGTGGGAGGTGCGGAGTTAACAGTGTACTAAAGCAGGCCAAGGAGCGAGACAGGGCAGGGAAGAAAGACCTGAAGGTCTGCAAATCCATGAAGCATGAGAAAGGAAAAGACCCAGAGCTCAAGAACATTGTGCAGATGTAGATGAAAGCAAATATGACACAAGACTCAAGGAAGCTGACTTGCAATGGTGACAAAAACAGCTGTTCCTCTCCACAGAAGTGTATTTTTCTTGTGAATATTTTAAAAACGGTTCATCCATACGTGTGTCACTAAGATATCAGCTACTGAGCAATTGTCCAATGATCCAACTACTTACGCAGTTGACAAGCACTTCTCATTTTCTTCAAAGAGCTCCTGTATTTTCCTACACCACAGCACATTCTACAGCCAAGCAACGTTGTTGCTGTGCCTGTGGCTTACAGTTCATTCCTACCAACTCGCATGAAGCAATCCAGGAGACATTCAAACACCAGTGTTAGAATAGGCAAAAATATTTAGCAAGTGAGCAGAACTAATTCACTTGGAGAGACACTGATCTTCCTGCCCTGTCTTCTACCTTACTATCAGGCAGCTTGACAATCAGTCCTTTTATTTCTTCAAATGGAAAACAGAACCCTAATTTATTGGGTTGGGTTCACCTGAGGACACAGAACAGTTCTGTAATCTAGAATGATCACACTGCTTTCATGCGTATAATCTAATTATAACATAAGAGTATTTGCTGTTTTAGTTCATCAGTAAAAATTATTACAATTCTGTATACCTAAGACACTTGAAGATATATTGAATCTTTTTTAAACTGCGGTTTATTCATTTATTCTTTGACTAATTCATTGGTTTAAGTTTCACATGACGTTTAATTTTTAATAAGCTACAACAGGCCAGAGTAAAATAAGAATTTCTATGACCAAAAGCATTCAGAATTTAATAGAGAATTTAATTTTTGTATTTCAAAAAGGCATTTCATTTGCGCACAATTTCATCCTCTCTAGTTGCAGGCTGCTACATGCCCCTTGGCAGTGTGACCATAAACTGAAAAGGTTAACAACAGAATCAACTTTTCCCACTGATCTTTTAACTTGCATTGTCCCCCCGCAGTAACCATGTTTAAAGTAAAGCAGTTGTGATGAGTAATGGAAACAATCTCTTTCACGTGTTGTGAATTAAATGAGAGAAACAACTTACGCAAGATTCAATTACTTTATTCAGAATGTCCTCTTGGACCACATACAATCCATTAAAAAACAGATAATCGAAGAAATACAACTCTTTAATCTTTACACAGAAATTAAGTTTATTTATAGTCTGCTCGATTGTCACGGCAAAGGTTCTCACAATAGATGCATTGCTTGTTTAGTTACCCTTGTAAAGTGTGTATAGTTCTAGCTCATCCCTGAGACGACATGGTATTTCTCCACTGCACACTGCCAAGTTTGAGAAGCATCAACAGCAGTTCTGCCACACTAATGGCCACATGAATTACTCCGCTAACTTCTTTGATGGAAAAAATTAACCCAAGCAGATCCCAGACTAACATACCTACCCTGCATTTTTCAGTACAGACTCCCTCAACCCCTCAAGAGGCCTTCCTTCAGCTAAGCAGACAGAAGGAGAGTACCTTCATGACTTAGCAGAATTCTGCTCTCCTAAACCTGAAGAGCTACTGAACAGCATTTATTTATTTATCTGAAGGGGGCTGTGCAGGAGAGAATCTAGGACTGCGTATTTCTGAAATCTGGAAAAGAGAGAACAAAGACAAACTGTGGAAGTATTAAGAAAATCTTTCCTAATCGGTCCTCTGACCCTGTCTGACAGAAAATTCACTAATTTAGATGCTGACCATACTCTCTAGAAACCCATGGCATGGATGCGATGCCTCATGCCCTGCGGGGAGGTGGACGGTGCCCCAGCAGTATCTCCCTCCCTTCCTCCAGATGCCAGATTCTCACGTGCTTTGGAAACCCAGCACAGGAAAAGGACAAGACCGAAGAAACACGCAGCTCTGCACTGCTACCCCACAACCAGCAGTCCAGCTCTGCCTTCTGCCATGACAGCCACCTCCTATTAAAGGGCAAATTAGTTTGGCTGGAAGAATTAGCACTTCCCAATTCCAGAAAGAGATCCAAGACACAAGGGCCCACAGAAATTGTGCTGTCTTCCTTCTCACGCCTTCCCTCATCTCAGGCTATTTACCTGAACTTCTTTCAAATGCATGTCTCTTTTGCAGCCTTCAACTTTCAGTAATAAGCAAACCCCAAATCACTAAACCAGAATATGACGGAGGAGAGATAATGAGCTCCAGAACTGCCTTTTCCAAGGAGCCAAAATTCCTGGTCTCACCCTTCCGGTAGCAAATGAGATGCTTGCTGGAGGATGTCCTGCCTCAAATCAGGTGGCTTTTTTGAGGTTTCATCTCTTGACTCTCTTCCAAACAGAATCAAATTTCAAGACAGGCTACACTAGACAATAAACTCTGACAAACTTCCATCATTTCAGTTTAGCAGTCCTTCTTCTCTCTACTTTTCTCTTGGCTCGGTTTTTACGTACCGCCAAGAGGAAAAATCCTGCTCATCAACAACAGGGAAGCCAGGAGAGGATATATGCCTACCACAGGTATGTGTTATTCTGCAAGTTTCTTTATGGAACACTAGTATCTGCTATCACTAAAAACTTTCTCCCCCTCACCTCTGGGAAAAAAAAATTAAAAATCAGCAAACAGTCATATACTGGACAAGGGAAGTACAACACACATATCAGAGAAAGTATGCCTTACGACTCCAGATGTCCCAATAACGTAAACTCTTTGAAAAATACCTGAAGAAACATGCCTGCAGGGTAAACAGCCTTCAACGAAAGCAGATTGACTTTTTCCAAAATCCCTCGTTTTGGGAGGAATTTGGAAAAAGCATACATGTTGTCCTCACTTAACATGAAATGATCGGACAATATAATTAATGCTGTAGCATATAAAAGAGGGAACAAAATCAGGACCACCACTTTCTACTCAGCAAAAGAACACTCCCACACAGGAGAAGGAGACAACACAATAAATCTGACTTTACATAATGACTTGGATATGCAAAGAATTTCAAAAGCACTGAACAATCTGGAGTAGCCACGATGTGCTCAACACTAGCTCATATAAGACGTGATCCAAAACCACTGAAAATCAATGGGAGATTTTCCATCAACTCTAACAGGCTCTGGTTTGAGCCCTTTCAGCTCCGAACATCAGAGTCCGTACAGTAAAAAGCCAATGCAAACCACAGCTAAATCCTTCCTCTTCCAACATGGAACCATATGACGTTTAAATTTCCTCAGCACCATCCAGCAGCAGCACCCTCGGTTTCACAACCGGTATGTCAGGACTAGATTATTCCATCATTAGCAAGTAACAATGGAACACACCAAGCTCATCCAAAGGTCACCAATTCAAACAAACTGAAGGAAGGCTGAGACTAATTTGAGTCCCAGGATTAATACGAAGGGTGATTTTAAGCCAGCTAGTAGAAAAGTCTTGTGAGGAAGGAAGAAGGCAAACCCAGTTTCAAAAACTTCTGTTGTTATTGTGCCTTAAACAGCTGTTCTACGAAAAAATGAAGGGCTTTACCTTCCAGTGACTTAATCTAGCTGCTTCACTTTGAAAAGGGATATACAATTAATAGTTACATTATTTACAGTCCAAAGTAAGAGAGAGAATTCAAGCCTCTCACTGTAACCCAATACTGCTAATGCAACTGCATTTTGATATAAGTCTCCTGAAAATTATCTACTTTATTTACTACAGAAATTGCTTATAAATAACAAATCCTTCGCTCTGTTGTTTTTTGTTTTGTCTTTTTTCTTTCTCAAATGTTTATTGAGAAGTCGGAGCTGGGAAAACAGGAACCAGGAAATCTAGTAAATTGCCACAACACACAAGCAGCACCGAACTGTAAAAGGAAAACAAACCGTTTCATGAGAAGATGCACAGTCTATCAATTATGCAAACACATATTTACAATGGACTGAGTTTTGTAAATAACAGCTAAATATATCACCACCGCTACCAGATGGCTCGGTTTGAACGCAGGAATTCTGTGCTACGTTAATAAAGGGAACCCACGAATCCGGCGGAAAGGAGTCGCCTTCGCCCCCCCGAGCCGGAGCCGGGATCTGTCACGGGATTTTAGCCGGAGCGTCTCCCTCCACCGCCCGGATGCCCGGAGCGCAAACCCGGCCGCGGGGAGCGCGGCTCCCGCCGCTCACCGGAGCAGGTGC
>VZZY01005938.1:229311-241316 GCA_013400335.1 Eurystomus gularis
CCCTGACAGGCCTCCATCGCGGGGCAGCAGGCAGCGCCGGCGGGCTCAGGCAGGTCCCGTCCCCGCAGGGATGCCCCCTGCGGGCTCTCCCCTTGCCCCTGCTGCCTGCGTTTGGGGAACCGGGCCCGGGCTGGGTGTGAGGGCAGGCGGGCCGCAACCTGCGCACCCGCCCCGGCGGGAGAACAAGGCCGACGGGCCTCTGGCCTACAGAACCGGGGGAAGTGGGGGCTCAGAAACACGGCCACCGCACCTCAGCCCCACACAACTGCTGCTCCTCGCTCATGGCGAGGCAGGCAGGTCTGGGAGGCCGTACGCTCCGGGCCTTCAGTCACGCCCGGAAGGATGTGCGAGGAAAAGGAAGACATCCCCACTGCCCATCTCTAATTCATCAGGCAGGGAAAGCAAGGAAGGAGAAGTGCCCCGAGTCTCATTAACAGCTCCCAGCTTGAGCGACTAAGATGGCGTCTGAAGTTACAGGGGTGAAAGCAATAGCTACTTGAAAGAATAAGATCAGTTTGTTTTTCCTTAAGGAATTACAGGAATATTAAACCCTTCTTGCAGTTATAAATCATTTAATGCAAATCATTTAATCCAAACAGAATTTTTACAGGCTCATGAGGCTCACTCATTTTGCCAAGAGTGAGTCATGTACAAATAAAATGAAACCAACAAAGAAAAGAGCTCTCATACCATGTGTATGTGGGTGATCCTTTGAAAAACTTGTAATTATTTTTTTAACTCTACCACAGCCAGGAAGACAGGTTTGTGAAGCAAGAGCGAACCTTGATAACTGAGCTGCAGCCCATCGACATCTAGTTTTGGCTTCACCCAGAAAGTAAGACAACAGGCCCCTTGTCAGGCCGACAACAGCAACAGCGTGACTGATGTCATCAGCAGCCCCTCAAAGGCCACGATCTCAAACCAAGCTGTGTAGTGATACACTGAGGAAGGAAAGACTTTTCAAAAAAAAAGAAAATAATGTTAAGTGATTAATACTTAGTACAAGAATGCAGTAGGCAGTTAATCCCTCACTTACGGGTTAGTTAAGGACATGAGTTAAACTTCATTCTTCACTCCCCATGTCATAAATATGTGCTGCTAAACACAGAGCACAGCATGAGCCAGCGGGGTGGTGATGCACTGCTCTGAAATGACTGAAATGCAGGGACACAAAGCCATGTGACACTGAGAATGAGAGCCTTAAAATGTGTCATCATCCCCGCCAAATGAAACCGATCGGGAACGCCATTCACTGATGGCCACCGCAAATATTGGTGGATACTAGAGAGGTACGGCTGCCTACGACATTCTGATGCCAGCTCCTCGCATCATGTGGAAAAGACATGTCAGAGCATCTCAAAGCACTCCCCTAGCCACCTACTTTGCATTTTAACAGGACGGATGCTCCTGGGTCCTCACATGACCACAACCTCCTCTCCACCTGCTTGGGCAGAAGATGATACTGGATATGGACTGGGAGTCCCCCGTGTGCAGTAGGACAGAAACAGCATTTTGGTAACAAGTCAAGGGGTTGGACTTAGGGCAATACGGCTGCCCAGGTCCACTGTGTGGTGTGGACTTAGGCAATCTAGGACCCTAAGCACTCTGTGACTTTCGCTATCATCGGCCCCTACCAGTGCCTAAAACGCTACTCCTGCCTGGCTGTAAGAGAGGTCCTCTTGTTCCCTTTGGGAGTTTGAGGGACTCTTGGCTTTCCTTGTTGCTACGAGGGATGTGCTGTGTCTACCATGCTTTCGCTAGCCTGCTTTTCTTACACAGAGACCATGAGACAGGGGGTCAGTACAACTACAGGGCATGTCAAAGAGCTTCTGAAAGCCTGCCCTGTCTATATTGCCTGACCTGGAGCAGGCACTGAAGGGAGAGGGAGGAGCGGAGGCAGGGAACACAGCTTGTACAGCCAGGAAGGTAACAACAACATCAACATTTTCCTCCTCCCTGAGAACGAAAGTTCAGGTCATCTACAGGCTTAAGTTCCCACTGCCTCCCACGGGCCACGACTTTGTTCACAAATACAGGAGTCAGAAACTTCCTTCAGTTAAAAAGCAGCCAAACACTGATGTCATCAAGTGACCAAGAGCTGGATCAGGAGTGCACAGGATGTAATCCAGCTCTGAGATGAGCTGGAAGAGAATCTGTACATCCGTCAGGGCATAAGGCTCTTGCCAATGAAACAGCTTTTTCTCTTTCACTTTTTAACACAAAGACATAACTTGGTACCCTGGTGGATTTCCACTTTTTATCCCATATTGCCATCAGTTTACTTTTCCTCCTAAGTATTTTTTGTCTGGCTTTTGTACTTCAGGGATGGGCAGGCAGGGGAAAACTTTAGTTCAACTATGTTTTCCAGTCATAGTGGCCATCTTGCATCTGGCATCAGCTGGCAGATTTCCTTGTTACTGGTTCTTTTGATTGTCTCTCCCTATGGATCTTTGATTTTAGAACGGTTGCTTGGCACATCAGTTCAGATACAAATGACTTTGTGTTTTTCGCAGAATTATTGCACACCTCATTTTTTTTTTTGAGGAGGGGTGTTACTAATTTGTTTACACACAAGCAGGCAGATACGACGGGCAATGAAACATGAGCTAAGGAAGCAGCTGAACCATGTGACCACCCAGCACACAGGATCTGGTGGATAGAGGAGCCCCTAATCACTTCCTGAAGGAAGGTCTTGCGAAACATGCAGGTTTTCTTATTATTTGTAATTTTTCAGGCCTCTTATTTCCTCAGTTCTCTGAAACAGCATGTACCACAATGCATAGGAAAATGGCGACTGAGGATGGAAACAGTTATGGTACAGCAGCACGCGTATGGTTGGACTTCAGATCACTCTGGAGTTTGCTGATTAAAGAAGAACCTCACCTTTTGGCAGACAAAGAGAATCCGAACCATTTTGTTTCAAAAACCTTACGAGGAATGTGGAAATCAGGAAGCATATACGTCCCTTGTCATTTTTTAGACTACCAGTAGTGAGCCAGCACAGTGGGAAAGTGTCCTGTGGGGGCCCTCTTCAAACCACAGATAACCAGTGCTTATGCACACAACAAAACTGCTGGGCAGTATTTGAATACAATGACTTTAGATTAATTTCCATTTATTATTAATGGGAGCTGAGGCTGAACTTCTCTAAATGCCATGAAAGACTTCAGAACATTTTGGTGTTAACTAAAGGTATTTGGCCATAGAATCATAGAATCATTATGGTTGGAACGGACCACCAGGATCATCAAGTCCAAACTTCATCCTAACATCTCTCTAGCCAACATCCTCTAGTCTTTCTCTGGGGCAAACATCCATTTCCTGAAGAAAAAAAGATAATAAATCACGAATATTATACACTGTTTAGTTCTTTTTGTCTTCAATTTCCACTTTACCATACAGTGTAATATACATCTCAAGATTTCTGGGGAACCTAAAACTAGCGTAATGTAATAATACTTTGTTTTTGCAGAGATGCAATTCCATCCTGCCATCAGAATTTGAGGGAAGCCACAGTGGATGTGTGAGAACTAAAGAGAAACGAGTGAAAGTCGAGACAAAGAGGAAGGGAAAATAAATAACCAGAAGGAAAGCGAAAGAGAGAGAAACAAACCTAGAGGCACAGTCTAACCTCCAATGCACAGTTCATATCCATTTTTGATCTTCCGTGCAAAAACACAGCGGGGAATTTTTGTCAAGTTAATGCAGGGATGAACACGGCACAGGACATTAGTGCTCAGACCACGAAACCAAATGAACAAGGGCAAAAACCCCTGAACTGAAAGAAAAACAGCAAGATTAACTTATCACCAAAAATTATTTTTAAGATCTGTCTTTCTAAATTGCAACAACAAAGTATTGGGGAAAACAGTCTTAGCCCTCCTACACTGAAGCAGGCTCCCAGGCTAAAGAGGAATTTGTGCTTATTCTCCTTTTGATTGCAAAAGCTGTTTTACTAAAAAAGGCTATTTGGACTGTCATCAAAGGATGATATGGAGGTTCAAGAAAGTTCAAAATGGATCAGACAATTTATGGTCGATAAGTCTATCGACGGCTAGTAAACATGATGATGCAATCCAGTGAAATCTCCAGCTCAGGAAATTCCCATAACCTCCAACTGCCAGAAGTTAGGAAATCCTACACTTGTCCTATTTCTTCCAGTCTTTCTGCAAGCATCCTCTGCTCACCAGAGTCAATCAAAAGCGACCGGGCTAGATGGGCTACTGGAGTCAACAAAACAAGTAGTTCATACTTCTTATGCTCTGAAGAAATGATCGAGGCCATTCTTGTCATACTGTGTTGCCACCTGTGATGAATTTTTTAATGAGCCAAGTCATGGCTCCAAATCTCATAAGGATGATAGCGGATCTAGTTTGGATTTCCAAAAAATACAAAGTAACACCACGTGAATAAATCAGTATTAGTGGCAAAAGTAGATTACAAAGACAGGCTTCATTAGCTCAGATATGTAGCTTCTCCTTCATACTGAAAGGGATGTAGAAAGGGTGAGGTGGGCACAGGATACCTCAAGTAAGTAGTAAGGACAGCCTATCAGGCAAGCAGAAATAGCACTTAATGGACCTGCAGAAAGTCTCTAGTTTCCAGTGGGCGTGATAGCACCAAAGGTTTTGCACAGAGTTCCCCTTCAGTGGTGGATAACGGATGTATCTTTCAAGAAGAATTAAAGCAAGAGTGAATGCAGCTCTGAGAGAAGGTAGAGTAGGAAGATGGCTGGAAGTCCTGTTGAAACCATATCCCTTGTCCCAAACCGCTGTGGTTTCGGTTAGAAGATTAGGGCTTGGAAATGCTCCTGCAGTTGGAATAATTATAACTGGGTTACTCTGAGGGAATGCCAAAACCCGCTGGGGAGAGGCTTGATTTTGGAGGCCTGACAGAAGCAAGAGCTTTGCAAGTTCCCTCATTCCTAATCTAAGACCATATGGAGCTCGACTACCAGGTGGGTGGGTGTATTAATTGAGGGAATGTGCAGCTCGTCGTATTCTAAATCAACTTGCTCCTTCGTAAGTGAGAATTCCTATGGAAAACATAGCAAGAAACGTAGAGATGCTGCGAAACAACCTCCACCACTAAGTAAAACCAGCAAAAGTAGGAACTGAGACTCCATTTTTCTTCTGAGCTCAGAACAGAATGTAGAAGCCTGGTGTCTCTTCTCTGGAGATGAGGACATCTACTCATTTCAGTATGTGAAAACATGTGAAATAATGCACTATCATCTTTCCATTTGTTCTCCATCTCTTGCTTTAGCACTATTTTGCTAAGCTTTGTTTTAGCAGGCCCAAAATACGGAGAGAATGAGATCTCTTTATCATCTTCATCCTGAATCCAGTCATAGCTGGATTTGTGGAATAATTCAGAGACATGCGTAGAGTTTTCACTGAAGTATTTTGGTTCCCAAGTTCTCTTTAAAGGTCTGGAAAAGAAGAAGTATTACTATGGTGCTGGTAGAAATGCTATCATGGTATGGCACTATAATTCTATTATTTTAGAATGACTGTTGCCATTTTTTGCTCCAAGTGTAGCACACAGTGTAGTACATATACCTGCTCGGATTAATATGTGGTGCTGGTACAGTTCCAACAGTCATATTTCAGTAAATGCCAATTTAAACATGATTTGCCTGACTACAAGAGGAAAGCATCTTCTGAGTGTGATTATGGGCTTCATGTTGTGATACTTATGCTAATAGTGTCTGAAAAAAGAAGCAGTTCTTTCCCCTAAAAAACTTGATCTGCCAGGAATCCCAGAAGGTGCTCTGGAGTCCAGCCTGCAAGATCTCTCTGTAGGACCTGCCAAGGGAGAGTCAAAACTCTCTTTTCAAGTGACCTTACCCAGTATAAACGTGCTGTGGCAGTGTCACCCCACGTGCATAAATCTTTGAAGAGGGAAGTACTTCAGTAAAAGCTCTTCCTTGACTTTTAAGGAGTAAGTATAGCAAGTGATACCATGGCACTCAGCAGTGCTATAGTTTAGTTTATAGTTATCTGGTCAGCCAAAACCCAGTAACATTAAAATTTAAAAGCTAATTATGACCTGAATGCAATGAGAAGTATTGTGGAAGCACCTACAGATCCTACCTGGTGCGCTCAGACCCACGGCTATGAACTCCTGGAACAAATTAGAAACTGGCGCTACCGTAATCGCTGGGTATCTCATTTCTTTAGAATACATCTGAATGAGCAAAACATGAACAAACAAGCAATGGATGAGACGGATAAGTAGCTAATTCTGACATGCAGGAACCTCCTGCTTGTTAACTTATCCACCCTAGTCAGCCTTCTGACTATAGAAAATATCCGCCAAATCTATACTCATGTAAAAGGGCAATAAACAAATTAGAAATGCACAGAGACAGGCTCAACAACTTGCATGTTGTTTTGAAATTATCTTTATAGCAAGGAGAACTTGAGGAGGAGGAGCTGGGGATGATTAGAAACTGATGATGGCACACACTTCCTGCTCTTCCTCCCTCCAAATGTATCCCTTCATCTTTTTCAGTTCACTAGGTCTTCAGGCAGAAGAACAGATACTTGTTCTTTCTAAAGACTTCTTAGAAAGCTGGCACTTATACTTTTAGCACTGTGAAGAGGAAAAAAACCTTTGAAGAAATATTACCTGTTGAAACCACTTTTTAATGGTCTAATGGCTTTTTAAAAACAGTTTGAATTTTGCCCAAAATGTCACTACTAAATAAAATGAAAGTGCTTCTCCACCCTCACTATAGAATTCTTGATACAACACAACAATCATCTGAAGGGAGGAGATTCTCTAGAAAAAATGTGTATTTACTGTTCATTACAGTGCCGTGCTTCATCATTCAGTGTTGAAAGTGCCCATTAATAATACAGCATTCATTGGTTTTATAACAATTCCAGTTCAAAATCTTCTTTTTGGAACTCTAATTGATCCTCCAAAATGAGCTTTATTAATAATTGACGGAAAACTGGCAAAATCCTACCTTGTACTTTGGCAACCTTTCAAAGTGTCCAATTAGGTCAAATCAAGAAAGCCCTAGAAACCAATTACAACAGCACTTCTAAGCAAAAAAAAAACAACCACAAACGAAAGTTATTGTACTCTGAAACAACTGCAATATTATAGGGAAAACACCCAAACCAAAACCCTCAGTCACAATCTGGTTATGCACCTGAAATACCACCTCCATAGAAACACGCCAAATAGCCACTCCCTGAACCGCATCAATTAATGGTATTTGCTCACAGATTTTCTTTATCAGTGTCAGAAATGTCACCAGGCAGTTCACCGTAAGGAACAGCACCAGCCAGTTCCTTAATCTGTCCAGCCAACACTTGCTCCCCTTCGGCATTTTTCTATACATCTCATCTGCAGTGCTCTAATTTCACGTGTATCGAAAGTCTTCACCATTTCATGAGCTTCATGTGTTCTGTATCTCACCTGCATGTTTGTACATTAACAACTATGTTGACAATGTGATAAAAATAATCTTGGCGGCAAGAACAATAGCGACCTTTATCTAACTTCTCAAGAATGTGATCTTTGCTTCTGCAGTACTACTGCATGTACAGCCATAGGTGCTGGTGGGCTCTTTGAGGTCTGTGTTGCTGCCAATCCTAATCCCACCACCCACAGTTAAGAATTAATTAGGACTTGAAGATGCTAGAGGGAGGCAAAACAAACAGAAATAGGATTTTAATTAACTGTAAACAATAATTAAGATTCTGCATTATGTTTAGCATCTGCACATTTCTGGACTTACTGCAGTGACTCTGAATCTAATGAGATCACCCAACGAAATCCCAGAGGACTGGACAGATCCTACGTACATCTATTACATGTCAAAACGCTAAATAATTCATTGTGAAGATCAGTATTTAAAAACTAAAAAAACCCTGCACTGTAAATGAACCCAAATCCATGTACCCTGCCCAGACCAAAGGAGAAAATGTGCACACATATAGTAAGTAGGTTTTGAGTTTTTCAATTCCAGATGTACACTTTTTCTGCAATTTTGTAACACATTGGACCCCACTTTGTTATGGTTATTTAGCTATTTATATATTTATTTATTTTCTTTTTTACAGTTATTTTTTGCTATTTTATTAATCTCTTTTTATTAACCTGTCATTATACTAACAAAATTAGGAAGGTGGTGTTACACAGCATTCTCTTGCCAAAGTCACGGAAGTCATTTCCAACATTTTCGACTCTGATGCTCTTTTAATTACAATGTTGAGACACAGAACCCTCTAAGTTTCTTCCTATCTATTTTAGTTACTCTGTTTTCTCTGCCATTTGGTCTTCATCTGGCTAGTTTACAAACCGGATCTCATCAGTTCATCTCAACACAAAAGTACTGCATTCCCTCAACTCATGCTTGAAACAGTCACCTGTCATTCAGAAATCAAACCTCTTAACAAAAATGTCCTTACCTTCACCAGGAGGACAGGTAAACATCCTGAAGTTTTACTTTACCATGAGCTTGATCAAGGGTAACCACCAGGACCTAGCCATACAGAAGAAAGTCAAGGGTTTCTCTTGTGCCCACCTCTAGAAACCTGAAGGAAAACATCTGTCTGACATAACCATATGGCTTTCTTATTCTGTCATTTTCCAAAAGTGGCTAGACCGAACCTCTTAACATTTATTAACTAGAGCTAAAACTTCAGTTCACAAAAAAACCCCAAACAAGCTCATAACACCATTTCTATAATGCACTCAGTATTGCAGCCCCAAACGTCTCATTTGAATTACAGCCACTACATGGCAGACAAGCGCAGTGTTTTAGCTAGTGTGTTGAAAGCTTTGTGTGGATCCTTTTTTTCCTCCCATTATTTAGTGATCTATTAACATACAAATGAGGAAATGTTTGGAGAATCCTGCATCTCTCTAACCCTCTTTCACCTAGAGTTTTGTAGGTTCCTCAAATTTCTTAAGTTCACAGATTTCATGTATTATCCTCTACATTTTTCTAAACTAGTAGGAACAGAAGATGAACTGATTAGGAATGATATTATTAATGTTTTCACATGAAGAATGGTAATGGAAGTGTTAGGAACTTACTAAGTAAAACCAGACTGGTGTGTATTCAGGAAGCCAAGGTCAGACCGAAGCGTAAGCTCTATGTCAGGACGTATCCTAATGTAAGGGTATCTTTTGTTAGAATTACTGCCATTATTTACGACCGATAGCAAGTGTGGCTGAATTGCTTCCTTGGCCTGGAAAGGTCAGGAAGTTTACTGTTTTCCGTCATTTTATTTACGTCACGTGTTTTCTTTAACTGCCTATACTCTTCTAACTGCACCACTTGGCTACTTTTGCCTTTCTACAAAAGCTTTCCTTGCATTTTCCTTTTTATTCATCTATTTTTTTTTTTCTGTTATGGTGGCAAACACCCTATTAAAAGTGCTACAATTCTTCTGGGTGAATGAAGAACCCAGTAACTGCCACCCTTCCTTTACATGAAATTCTGTTCTGCTGTGGCCGAGAGGGCGCAGCCTGGTACAAGATAGCTCCCTTGTCTGAGGGACACTCCGTAACAGACCATACCTCATAGTCACATATGTCCTGTTGTACAAGAGCTGCTGAACCTCAGCCCTTACCACAGTTGCTCCTTCCAGTCGGTAATACTTCCCAGGGAATCACCTCGCAATCTTTTGTCTTTCTTTCAGATGCCTATAAAATCTGTAATTCCTGTAAGCACCCTCGGTTTGCAGTGCCCTGTAACAAAAGTTTCAGTTTTTCCTCCTTAACTTTTTTGGCCTTCCCTCTGACATGCCCCACTTGATGCAGATACACCATTCTGTTTCGGCTGTTCTCCTGCTTAGTCCTTTTCTGTTTCCTAGAAAAGCAGCCCTTAGCACATTCAAGAATTTCTCGGGTTTCTCCCAGGCATCTTCATTTGCCCACAAAATGAAACCATGAGGTCTCAGGGTCTGCGGTTCTAGTTTTACCTGCTGTCCACATAGCAAAACCAGGCCACAGTCCGTGGGACAGAAGTTTTGCATCCCTCCCTCCCAGATGAAAGTCCCTAGGAACCTCTGTAGCAGTTCAGCTGCCTACTTATGCTGTTTCTCACTCTCTTTTCCTAACCATTTTCCACAACTTTTCTAGAGGCTACCTCCCTTTTTGTGCCTTACTCAGGCTGATCTCCAGATTGCAACAATTCATGTGATGAAAACAAATGTAATTCATCTCCTTCACCTCAGCTGCTTTCTGAGTGACACTAACCTGTGTCTTTTACTTTTGACTCTTCTAAGCTGGTCAACTAACTCCAGGAGTACCTTCTGAAAGTGTTTGTTACCTGGAGCACTTCATCTTGTTTTTAATAGGAGGTTTCCATCATTGTCAAAGACATTTCTCTGGATTTCTCTTTTTTCCCAGCCTTTTTTCTTGAAATTGTTCCGTTTCAGCTTTTTCCATGAAAACAAAGTGTTGTTGCACTGCAGGTTCCCTTTCTTTCTTTCTGCTAGGCCTCATTTTTAAAGAGATTTCCTTTTTAAATCTGAGACAATGTCTTTCTTCATTTCCCTAATAAATCCCGATACCATTTCCCAAGCCTTTTTTACTAACAATGCCTTCTCATTTATCCTGTTCAAGTTTTATCTCAACTGCTCAGTACAAGTTTATATTAGAAGCTGTGTATTTCCATTTTATGTTTATTGATACCATGAAAAAGACCAAGACCTTAAACTTTTCCAGCCCAACGTGCTGCTGTGCTTTGAATACTTAACCAAGTCTTACTCCTTTTGGAAATCTCTTTTGCACAGAGAGACTGTACTCACTTCTTTAAAAGATACACGGTATCTTTCTGCTTTTCTTTGCAACTGGCTTAGTGCCTCAGTCCCCTCCAGTATCGGTTCTGGGAAAAAAACCTTTAAGGTGTGAAACGGCGGTGGTTTGACCATCCTATAGACATGTCCTGCAGCGCTTGCTTTTCACCGAGCCTCTTTCTGCTGTTCCTGCCTCCTGACTGCTCCTGGGCACAACTGACCCAAGCTGCACGATCGAGCAGAGCGTCCTTCTGTGAGTACAGTGGTCACCTCGCCCTGTATGGCAGTACTGGGACGCGGGGAAGCCCATTTCCTCGCCAGAACGCTGCTTTTGTGGTCATACGGTTTGAGCACAAGTTACAGGGACATCTCTTTTTTTGCCCAGAGGTGCTTTCCTAGTCTAATAACGGTAAATCAATTTCAGTCCTTTATCACAACCTTGGGAAGCAAGAGCTGATCCTGCTTTCCTTGCAGCGGATGGTATTTTGCCACTGTTCTGGTGAGAGGAAGCTCTGCCCCTCATTGACAGAGCTGCAAGACAGAGAGCCAGGACACACGCTCCCTTCTCCTCAGCTCTGCCACCTGTTGCTGCGGGACTTGGGATCTGACGCACTCCCTACTCCTCTGTCTCGTTTTCCACATAATGTGTATTCTGTGTTCGTTTGTTTACATCTCTCCACAGAAGCATCCCGCAGAACACACGATGCTACTATACAAACTGGTTTTTCCCATGAGGTCCTGAGTTCACTCGACTAGAAGGCCAGTCGTGCCTACTTTGTACAAAATCCTGGTTAATTATCCTCCACAGTCACAAGAACGATTAACAGCCTGTGTCACTCCCCGCCCAGAGCGGTTCTGAGAGCTTGTCTCCATTTCTCAGCTGGTCCCAGGGCCCTGTCTGGGATGACAGCCGTGCACGGACGTTGCCGTCCACGACCCGAACTCCCCGGCGCTTCTCGGCCACCTCCCGCGGCGCCATCCCGGGGGAGCAGCGGGGAGGGCCCGGGACGGGCCCGGGAAGGGCCCGGCCGCTCCCGCAGAGTCCCTGCGGGAGTAGGGAAAGGGATGAGCTGTGCTGAGGCGGCGAACACGACGTAGCCCTCCCTGGAGCCTGTCTCCTCCCGTGTGACAAGTGAACACATGTGCCAGACCGCGGGGCCGGGGGACGCTCAGCAGCTGCGGCTGCCCGCGCTGCTCCAGCTCGGCCCTCGCACCCTCGGGCAGCGGGGGCCCGAG
>VZZY01005939.1:0-36277 GCA_013400335.1 Eurystomus gularis
GATGCGTTCCTGTGTAACCTGCCATAAATTCTAATACCCTGCTTGTCAGGGGGGTTGGATTTGATGATCTCCAGAGGTTCCTTCAAACCCCTAACATTCTATGCTTTTATGATTCTATAAATGAAGCACAATTCTAGGGATTCTTTTTGTCTCCTCTCTATCAAACATTTGGTTGTAATGCCACTGAAAACTGTTATTATTTAAGTCTGAACATAGGAAATGTTGCAAAACTTGTAACTTGAAACTCACCAACTTTAATTTTGTCCTTGAAGTGAAGAAGGGAATATTTGCATTATTAAAGGCCGAATTTTCTTTTATTTTTCAGTAGCAGGTTTCCTTAAAGTCTGTACATAGAGAACTAAACTTTTTCCCAGTACTCTTGGTTCAGTCCTTTGCTCTCCAAAGTAATACACATAAAACATTGGCTGTTTTGACTACCTGTGTTTTTAGTTGCCCTCCTAGGTCAGAGACTAGCTGTTGTCATTCAAAGTCCACAGAAATTAGTGGGAAAAGTCAGTGCTGCTGGCTTCTTCCACACTGGGCTGTAGGCAGTTCTCTTTCTTTGCACGCAGCCACTGAAGTGTATACTTTTGGATGAAAATAGAAAGTTGAAACAGATGGAGTACAGTACTCTGCATCTTACAGTATAAAACAAATGGATCAATGATTTTATTATCAGATTTCCACTTTCTGTTAAGTCATTCGGTTGATAGCCAGCATGCACTGTTTCTTTTTCCTTGTGTTTATTGCCCACAGGTCAAGTAATTTCAAATGAAGCCTGTCTTGAATTCCTCTGTGGGCTGAGAGCTGCCAGGTGCCATGCTACAGAGACAGCTCTCCAAGGGACGGCTTTTCCAGAAGAAAAACCAGGCTTGTTAGCTGTAGCTGTTGTATGTGAGGCTGGGGGGGGGTTGGTTGTGCAAGTTAGGTTTTGGAAAGGAGCATGCACTGTCTTCCTGCTGAATTTTTATGTAGTATGGTCTTCTAGGTGAGCAGTCAGTTAGCAGGTAGCTCTGACTGCCAAGGCTGAATTTGATCATGGATAGCATGATAGCATCGATCCACTGAGATTCTACATCCACAGAAACAAGGAGTCAGGGCCTCATTATCACAAGTAGCAGCAGGTCCAGTCCAAAACACCTGTTTGACAGCACCCAACTTTGATTTCATCTGTACTGAACATGCAATGAAAATCACAGAGCCCAGGGGCTGATGTGTGAGCATTAAGCTTTGTGGTTCTTGAACACCTTTTTGTAATAAATTGAAAAACTTGTCTTAATGTAAAAATAAACGGTAACAGGAACTTGGATCTTTTCAGCAGACAGTTTGGAAAGAAAAGCTAATTTCCTTAAGGAGGTTTGTATGGGTCTTTTTTTAAATAGAGCTATATTAAACAGCCGTTTTAAAGTTACATTGCCAAGTAGGCATAAATTTAGAATCTATCATGTGCTTTCAGAGATAGCCTCTTTATTTTCTTAGGCATTCCCCTGTGCATTAATAATGATGATTTAGTATTCTCTTGAGAAGACAAGGCTAAGGTAATACTTGTTGAAAAGCAGAAACCCTAAGGAAATTAACAGGAATAATATAGCTGCCTGGGGATGTTTCTAAAAGCTATCTTTTGCATTTCTGATGCAGACTAATAATGATACCATGCTACCATAGAGCCCATCATCTTTACACAGGTGAAGAGTAGTCTCACAGAAGGAATCCTGTGGCCTTGCAGAAATTTATCATCTGCTTTTATTTTAGTTGTTGAATAAAGCTTTACAGAAAAAGTTTTCCACCTAAAGTCATTCTGCAGCAGAAGCCAGTCTTCCTGGGGAAAAAGGAAAGGGGGTGCAGGGAAATGGAAGTGGCCTTTTGGAGGTTTTGCTCATTACAGTACACCTTTGGGAAAAATAAACTATTTTGGGAAGCTAGAAAATGACATGAATACCATTAGGAGTAGAAAGATCCTTGGTGTATGTGTTGGACAAGCTGAGCTACCAACTTGCTGAGCTGTTATCTGTTAACTTTATGGGGAGGGAGAGAAAAAAACCCCACACAGGTACCTATTTAAGTTGAGTATAAGCTGTTTGACAGCAGGGAGGAAGCAATTTTACCCCAGTCCTCAGACTGGGGTAATTACAGTCGTTTTGGAAACACAGATCCTTCCCTCAGATAGCTTTAGCCATTAATTGCTGTGGTATTTCTAGCATGAAACCTCACTCCAAGTAATTTTCTTTTGTGACACTCCTGGGTCTGCCTGCTTGTTTTAAGACAAAAGCTTCAAAAACAGGCCAGTAGGGGCTGAGTTAGCACCATCAGATCTCAGCAGTTCAACTCCAGTATTATGACCATGTCTAGACATCTGGCACTCTCCTCGGATTCCTCAATCTTTCCTTTGTACATGAGGTTACTTAGGAGTTCATTATGAAACTAATCATCAAGACATAAGCTTTCCTGTTCTTGAAGCCAGACCACTAAATATAAGGTGGCAAATGAAAGAGGGAGGGGGAAATCACACTGGCTGAGCTGGTATCTTTAATAAATGAAGGTTACCAGGTAGCTCAGTGTTGAAACATTTGATGAAAGCAACTTACATACAAGACGAGAAAAATCTCATAAAAGTATAAAACTCTTTTGTCGAAAAGATGGAGACAACAGGGTTCACTTTGTTGTTGGCTGCTGAAGGTGACAGGAAAGCTCTTGAGCCACGTATTGGAGGAAACAGGTGACATTATTTACTCCACATGCAGTTACCACTGTGCAGCTGACTTTTTGTTAGATGGAAAGATGCATTTCTCTGAAACTGGTAACACAAAACTGCTCTAACTACATTGGGCGTTTGTAAAGCTCATTTGCACAAGGTTGAGAGAAAACTTCAGCTATGGGATAACAAGATGGCCTTACCACAAAGGATAGGATAATAGAAGTCATCAACAGAGATGTGTTGATATACTGGTGATGGCTCCTATGATTCAAATCAAGTACAGTTTTACTTGAAAGTTTGTAATAGTAGTACCTCTTCAGCCCCTTAGAGCTGAAGACTAAATTGTGGTCTGATCTGGTGAAGTGTCCTCTGTCAACAGAGCTGACAAGTTCATGTATTACAGCTCCTGTGAGAGCCTGTAGAATTTGCATGCCTAGCACCTTTAGAGATAAGCCTGTTAATAATTAGATGCACTCTACATTTAAGTATTCTAATTAAAATATCTTGCTCTGCAACTCTGGATGTTACCAGGGATGCCTCCTTCCCTAAGGAGGAAACCTGTCCTTCCTCCAAGCTTCCATTTCACCAGTTGCATCCAATGAAAACATCATCAGCTGACAGATGAAATTACGTCTCTGCATACTGCACCTTTCTGCTGCTCAGATTTGGACTCTGCCTGATAAGAACAGCTTACTCATTTCTGATTTAAAGGGAAAGAGTTGCAGACAATTCAGGAAGCTGTTCTACAGCTCCACAGTATAGAAGGGTGCTGGAGACTGCAGCAGACAATCTAATTTACTAATTTGCAGCTGATAAGAGGAAAATTGGAATTAGGAATTAGGAAAAAGGGTGCAGGAGGAATATTTGATGTTGAGAGAAATTTAATAATCATAGTCAGCAAATAGAACTTTAAGTGGATGAAGTGAAAATGTCAATTAGTATACAAAATAGGTCATCGTATCAAGAATAATAGTGATTCTACACAGCAGGCCCTTTAGGCTTTGCAGATGGGTTGAAGTCCTCTTCCAAGTGAAAACTAATTTACAGAAAATTGGAGAAGACTGAGAGGGGATCTAACTAATGTGTATCAATATATGAGGGCTGGGTGTCAAGAAGAAAGGGACAACCTCTTTTCACTTGTGCCCTGCGATAGGACAAGGGGCAATGGATATAAGCTAGAGCACAGGAAGTTCCACCTCAACGTGAAGAGGAACTTCTTTACTGTGAGGGTTACAGAGCACTGGAACAGGCTCCCCAGAGAGGTTGTGGAGTCTCCTTCTCTGGAGACTTTCAAGATGTGTCTGGATGCGTTCCTGTGTAACCTGCCCTAGATTCCATGGTCCTGCTGTGGCAGGGGGGTTGGACTCGATCTCCAGAGGTTCCTTCCAACCCCTAATGTTCTAGGATTCTATGATTCTAAAAGAAAAAACAGTCTTTGGTGTAAGTCTTCTAAGTCTTTACTCGTGTTACAAAAATGTTCTCTGAAACAATCTCTACACAAAAAAGAATCTGTTTGTTACTTTATCATTTAATATTGTCTTTCACTCATGCAAGTTAACTATTGGATTTAAGGCTTTTCAGCAAGGTCCCACTGGAAGAGGTGTATGAAATTTTTAGTATATTCAGCACTTAACTATAGAGTCAAAATTTCAAAAAATCTTCATCTAACAGAAATTTTAAAAATCTCAATTTTATGTCACTACTATCTTAAGTCTCACCTCATCTATTTCACTACAGAGCTCAAAGAATACAAGATTTTTAAGCACTGTCATGCAGAGTGAATGATGGCTTCAGATGAAGTGCTGTGTTCAGCTAAGCACTTCATTTGTATGCTCAAATTGTGTATTTTGGGAATTAATTTTGATTATTTTTCAAGGACTTCCATCTTCATTGCAGATTACTGCAGCAATTGAAGGTTGTTTGGTTTTTTTAAACTTATTACACTAGACAAGTACTCAACTGGCTGTGAAGCATGCTTGGAGAAAGTCAGCGAGCCCTATCTCTGCACTGATCTTTTAGCTGCTGTCTTCTGACTTGTCTTGAGATTTGGGCTGTGATACACTGGTGAGCCACAACTGCCGTCGGCAGAGAACCCTGGTCAGCAGCACTAGTACTGCAAGGGCTTTAAGAAGTGGCCAGGTGTGTGAATACCAGGCATACAGCTGCTTTCCTCCCCTCAGTACCCAAGGACTGCCATTTTCTACGTGCGTGCATGGAGGTGAGTTTCAGGTGCACGGTAGTGTTGGTGGGCTAGTATTAGAGATGAAAGTTTGTCATACTCATGAATTGCTAACCCAATAGTTTTCAAAAGTTGTCTTCCATATAAGAAAATTGCATCTGTAAGTCATAGCTACCAGCATCTTCATTTCCTCCTCCACCTCCCTGAATGTCCATATTTAACCAATCCTGGAACCAGAGAAGGTATATATACCTAATCTAAACTAAAACCAAGCTCACACAGCACAACAGGCCCTCCTGTTTTTGAAAGCAATGATTAAAAATTCACAAGGTGTTTGTTTAAATTAGGAGCTTTCCTCATGTTTTATATGTTAATCTTGAACTATAAGGACAACAGTATTTCTCACAGATGTCTATGCTATTAATCTCTAAGATCCAGTAACTGTGACCCAAAAAACTCAAGCAAAAAGCACCGAACAGAACTGATCCTTCAGTTTGCTCAGTGATGTGAAAAGCAGCAATAGAATACCTGAGACAAACAGCTTCAGCAAGCAGCACAGTGTTAACACAAAACTGGTCAGAGTAAAGGAAAAATGAAAGAACCTAATAGTAATTGTTTCTTCTTCCCAACACCTGAAGTATTTCTTAACCTAATGAAATTTAAAATAATTAGCATGTTCTGATCACATTACCTATGAGCAAATAGTTAATACAGGGAGCTTCTCATTCAGTTAAACACTTGCACCTTCAGGTCTTAATGATACATTGGAGCAATGACGGTTTGCATGTGTGGATTTTCTATGCAGATGTTCATCGAAACAATAAAAAGGTTCCTTTTGAAAACTTACCATTTTGTTTATGAAAAATACTTTCTTCAAAAGTGACTTTTATTTTCGAGGTGTTTTTTAATGCAGTCCCCAAGATTACAGTTAACAGCACCCTGCCAGGATGCCTTTCTGCTGCCCTATGTACGCTGCTGTCACCTGTGTTATACACCAGGAGTGTCACAGCTGCTGGGGATACTTTCCTCATCTGTTCCATTATAAATGCCTGGTTCAGCTCTGAACTTGTGAATTGTCAGTCTGGCTGCAAAATTCTAATGATTTATCATATATGCCTCATTTCAATCAATTCCTTTTTCTTACCAACACTTCTAATTTTTCACAGCTCAATTCCTTATCCTTGGTATTACCACCAAAACATTTAGCTTTGCAAAGTCTGCTTTTGTCACTGCTATGAATGGACAAATACACTGACTTTCATCACAGCAGCAACCAGCACCAGCTACTGCTGTCTCTAGTCTTTTTTTTGGGGGGGGGGAGAAAGCAAAGTTACCTCAAAAAAGGCTGTTCTCACCTCACTTTGTATTATCTACTCACCTCTGTATGTCTGATTAATGGCTGTGGCTTTCTCATTGTTCCACAAATAGGCAAAAATGAGTTTTGTGTGGTAGTTTTCTCCACTAGAGTGATTTCGATTTTTTTTAATGCAAAGTTTAATTACAACTCTGAAAATAAGCTCGCTTTACAGTGTTAGGAAAGAGCATACGAAAAAGCTTGAAGATTTTCTGTTTCCAATTTCCTTATAAAATACTGTACTTAACTCCACTTTTTCAGAGTGTAATAACTTGCCGTCCACATTTTAGTTACATAGATTCTTTCATTTAATATTCTTCATGACAAACACAGGAGTGTATTCCTCAGTATTTGACAAGACCGTATCTGAGAATGTCTTCATTTGTCATCATCTGAGCAAAACCAACTGTTAGATCGAAAGCAAATGTAGCTATGTACATAGCTGTAAGTGAAGTAAGCGTGTTTATTAGTGTGATGACGTATGCAATATTTTTACATTAAAATCCCCTATAAGCACTCCAAGGCTATTAATAATATGTCACCTGCTTACTGAGATTTAAAAAATAAACTTTCTTAAAACTTAAGGCAAGCTATCAGGCTTTGCATAAGTATTACATACAGAATTTTAAAGCTTCAGGAAATACGAAACAGATGTTCAATTCCAAACCTGTGCAAAAGGTGTCAAGTGCTAAAAGCAAAGGTCCAGCAGATTCTAAAGGATAACTGATGTTTTCCCTATCATACTTTGTTCAGATAATAAGAAATAATCTATGGACTGTTTTGATATTTTTCCATATTATATATAGATTATATTTTCCTAGATCTGTAATTTTAAAGAGAACACAAAGTAGGCTTAAATTATTTGTATTAGCACATATCTAGCACAGTGTATCTTCCAGATTAAATATAATCTAACAATACCTGGGTTTGAGGCTATAAACGAGGCTATAAACTATGTATTAATTATATTATTATATTGCTGTTAGTTTTGCAACATATAAATTCAGCTCAGAGAGAGGAGTGCTTCTCTTAGCACATGACCTTACACTTACTGCCTGCAATTCAGCTTCCACTCAGTACTTCATTAAATCAAGTGCGATAGACCTGCAGCATTTGAAATGGAATAGGATCAAGTCACCAGTTTTGGCTTCTAGGTCCAGAATGTATTTCTGCCACTAAGAGGAACCTTCCCTACACCAAGTATCTGCCCATGTACAGCTTTTTTGTTCGCAATTACAAAGCAATGAGTTGCCAGAGATGCTTAAATACCTTGTCAAATAGCTTAAAATGTAAATATTTTACATACATTTGTACATCGGGTTTAAATTTTTTCATTGGTAATACGCATAAATTCCTTATTTTTGAGTGCCTATCCATATGGTAGCTGTAAGGTCAGGTACAAGTTAAAATCCATCTCTCCTGAAGCCAGTAAAATAATCACAGCTGAGTCATACACTTGTCAAAAAGTTGCTTTAAGAATTCTTAAATGGCAACTGCTCACAAGAATAAAAATAGAATGCAAATCCTAACAGCACTGTCCTACTGGAGACGTTTGTACAATGTATCCAATATTAGCTCAGACTACCAAACCAATTAGTTAGAGGGTACGGTAAATCTGGCAAGCAATAATTGAAACATACCTGAATGAGTCCTCAACATTACAAATTATTTAACGCAGGATTTGAGTACTGAGAATGTTAGACCTGTGCTCAAACAGATATACTTAACTAAAATACCCAACAGTGAAAAGTCTGAATTTGGTAACCAAGTAGCCCAGTACATACAATGTAATTCCATTTGTTGCCTAGAAGTTGAATTGTATTATCAGTACTAGATTATACAGAAGCATTTTTTTTGCTATTTAATAGACATGGTTTTAGCAAAACAGGTGCAAACAGGTAAAACCCCAAACATTACTCTGCAACTATAGCCTCCAATTTGTCACAGCAGCAGGATGACACAAAATAGGAGCTTGTTTACACTGTGATATCAACAATTCAAGTCTAGAAAACTATACTCATAATTTATGAATAGTCTATTTCATTTTACAGAAAATATTTTGACCTTGACATTAATTTTTGTAATTATACTGCAACAAAAATTAAGTTCAACTACAACTTGTACTTCTTAAGATTTACATTATTGTAAAAGATCCCGTTTTAGCTATTTCTACTACAGCAATTTATTGATAACCTTATTAATATAGCTCTGCTACTGAAACTTTTTTTAATACAGATGCTGTATTGGAGATTATTGTGCAAACTGCCACATACAGGTGAGTAAAAGTGAACTTGAAACTCAAAATGCTCTCTCAAGAGTCAGCTTGTACAGTGACACTGAACCTGAAGACCCTGCTTTTCCATACTGATCATACTGTCAACAGATCATCCCATCACAACCTATAAAAACACCCACATCCTTATTCTTCCGCACTATTACAACTGAATTGAGTTTTCACTGACATGTACTGATGACCTTTACAAATTAGCACCTATTGTCTGTGAAGATTATAGCCCTTCTCAATTACAAATGATTAAAGCAAATTTTAAAACCCATCCCAGTCAGGTAATCATGAGGGCAAAACAGAGTATTATCCAAAAACATGACCAAACTCTGTGCAAGTGTATTAAAATAAGCCACAGCCATCTAAAAATATAACTAAAATTATGGAGCAAGTACAAGACAATGATTTTGGAGTCAACAAGTCTTTAAAATATAGCTTCTTCATCTCAAAAATTCTAGGCCTTATGCTATTAATTGAGCTATTTGCAGTGTCTATTTCAGACACCAAATATTTCCTTTAGTAACTGAAACTCTAAGTTTCAGATACTGAAGTAGTAAAATCAAGATGACATTCAGTGCAATAATCTTTAAAAAACCCCAACAAATAAGTGCAACATTGGACTGCCAGGGAAAATACTATTTATTATACATTTAAATACAAATTTGAAATGTGTTGTGGACACATCTGCAGGGTTACGGGTAAAAAATAAAAACGTACAAAGTTATGTTTGGCATCTCTCAAGACTGATGCTTCAAAAAATTTTTTTTCAGAAAATATCGAGTTCATCTTTGTAAGAACAGCAAAGATAATGCACGCAAATCTTTTGCTTGGCAGATCATCTTTGTTCCCTCCCTGCATAAAGTACCTAGAGTTTGTAAACAGTCTTTAAAAGTGTTAATAGCTTGAAGGAATGTGTAATCACAGTTCATATGGATTCATCCCACAATGAATTATAATGCTACACAGTCGTTTCGTGTTTCCATAACCCAGTTCGAATATTACCAGTACTGTCTGCAGCAAGCAAGGGTCCATCCTGTCCACTGCTTTTAAGCGGTCCATTCTGAACGGCTAAATTTAAGCCATAAGATTTTTGTTGGTTTTCAAGTTCAACTGTTATTGGTTTCCTTAGAATATCTTTTTTGTTGTTGGTAGCTATTGTTTTTTCAGTATTTCTGCTACTTTTTGGAAGCGTACTGCAAGCATCACTGCTGTCTTGTTGGGACTGGTTATACTGACGTTCTCTGTACGCCAGATAGGCTCTTCGGCTCCTTGAATGCCCTTCACTGTTGCTTTGTCGACTTCTAGGCAAGCCGTTCTGCACACTTCCTTCCACGCTGGTGGGAACATCATATGCATATTCCCTCAACACCGCCAGCCTGCTAGCACGATGTCCCTTGCTTCTGTTCTTATGATGCCGACTTGGGTGCCCGTTTGACCGAAACTGTACCTCTAGGGGAGCTACATGCATTTTGATATCATTATCCACTGAATGTTCAGTGAGACTGTTATCAAGCTGAGGACCTGTGTTCAGTGGCAGAGAAGTAGGGTGGCACTGAGCTGCTGCAGCTTGTAAGTTCGTTAGTTTACAACCTTGAGAAGAATTTTTTAGGCTTGATGCACTTTTATTTGTGCATGAAGATTCCGCGCTACTGTTGGTGCACTTAGGAGCCTCTCCATTGGTTCCACTGGAACTGGAGGGTTGAACATTTACTTGCACCGAATACGTACTCCTTCCAGGGCAGCAAGTCGTTATCCAAGCATGCCTGACATCTTCCCTGTTAATGCAATGGTGCACCATGAGAAAGGCACTGAGACTTAAACATGTTGCCCCAAAAAAACAGCTGAAGATCAGGTCCATGGGATAATACAGGGAAACTGATAGAGCTCCAAAGATCCACAGAGCAACGTACAAAAGCAAAGTGAGGCCCACTCCCAGCAGCTGTGCTTGAAAACTGTGCTCGTTCTCCAAAGCAGATGTGGAAACTAGTGACACTGACAACGAATCTTGATGAGCCAGTTCCCCGTGTTCATTGGTGGCCAGGCGCTGCTGTTCCTCAACAGGTTCCTTAAGCTCATATTTACGTTCAGGGTGACGTTTTAGTTGTATGAATATGCTGAGAAAATACATACAGTTTATGAAAATTATAAAGCTAGCTGGTCCATAAAATGCTCCTAAGCTAGGTTCCCAAGTCATCCAGCAACTGGAAAAGGAAAAAAACAAAGAATCATAATTAATGTCTTCTCACACATCACTTAGGTTTTATCAGTTCATAACGGTACTTTGAAATGATCTTGTTTGTGTTACATTTTCTGGAAAAATCATAATTAATTGCAATGAATACTTAGAAAAGCAAACCCATGAAATCTTATGACAGAGCTCTAGTTATATGGTACTTACTAAGGAGCATTAGGTCTGCTGCCATAATTTCGGATATTTGCTGCTGCTGTTATTCCACAAACTATGATAGGGATCCCTCCACCAATAAGGTAGAACCTAAAAAGTAAAGCCAGGTTATCAGTGACTGCTTAATTGCAATGGATTTTATTTGGTAACCATGAAGGAAGTGAGAGCTTTCCAGAATTCTAAAAATACACAAGAAAGTAAATAAGGTGAATCAGGTTTGGGCTTTGGCAATATCATTTTTTTCTAAATCTTCCTCACTACAATTTTGTCTTCCTGTTGTAAACCACCTCTCACAGCTGCTCACCTCCCTCACAGGCACTGAACACAGGTATATATGGTCAGAAGGAAGAAGCCAAAACTGGCAGTCAAAAATTGAAACTGCTGGAAGAGAACATGGAAACTTAGAAGGAAAACAGTAAATGCTATGTCTCTTATTCCTAAGATGAACTTGCCTAATATTATGGACACTATGTTCAGAAGATCAGCCTTAAGAACCCTTCTAACTGGAGGTGGTTTTGGGTGTAGGGGTTTGGAGAGAGATGGTGGTTTTATTTATTTTTAATGGACTCAGCAATCTCATGGTACCTACCTCCTGCTTCCCTGAGGTGGCGTTAATGAAAACTGTATGCCCTCACAAAGATGAAGGTATATGTTGTTGGAAGTACCTAACTTTTCATTCCAATTTCTATAAATTCACATTTAATTTATTAGTGGCAGATAATTACGGACAAGCATCCCAATTAATGGCACTGTTTTGCATCTTACACTAATCCAGTTCAATTTTGGATCAGAACACACATTGAAAACTACTATGGTGACATATGAATGGGTAGCTTGAAGTTACTGCTGTCTCACTTGAGGCACAAAACAACAGCTTAAAATAAATTAGGTCCTTCTTGTAAGTCTAGGTACACTAAACGTATTGCTTAGTCGCTGAATCCTACACAGATCAAATTCTGTCATTGGTTTATTCCTTATCTTGATACAGCAACAGGAGCTGGCCAGATGAAGCAGATCTTTGTGGCAGATTTTACTCTCCTTATTTTTCACTACAAATTACTAAATCACTGCCTCAAAGATGCACCACTACTCACACATGAACAGCTAAGTGAACTGGTTCTAACAAGGGAAATTGATACTACTGGGAGAGTGAAGCACTGTGGATTGTTTATAGCCATAGTTCATCTTGCTGTATCAAAGGAACGTGTTTACAACTGGCCTTGAACCATACCAAGTACTAATACAAAAAAAAACCCCCACACCAAGAAAAAACAAAACAAAACAAACCACTTGTGTGTTGCTGTGTCTAAATCCTCAGCAATTCCTAAGAGCCCAAATTATAAACCAAAGCTACTGTGCAGCAGAGAGCTGTACAAACAGAACAGTAACTAAAAATATATACAAAATATGATAGAGAAGATGCATTGATAATATGATTCTGGGGCAGAATGCTGTACAAGTTAAAAACTTTTCCTTAAGCTAGATCAAAAAAGAGAAAAATAAATCTAATGACATGGCTACGCAAGAGGTCTTATGATGGTAACAGAAAAAAAAAGTAAAAAATTAAATGGTGTGTTTAAGTAAAACATTCACCCAGTATTTGTATTCCAGTAATACAATTACCACAGAGTTGTAAAAGTTAGAAGGGACCTCTAGAAATTCCCTTAGTCCTACCGCACTGCCAAAACAGGTTCGCCCAGAGCAGGTTGCACAGGATTGCATCCAGGTGGGCTTTGAAAGTCTCCAGAGAAGACAACTCCACAACCTCTCTAGGCAGCCTGTTCCAGGGCTCCATCACCCTCACAGTAAAGAAGTTTTTTCCTCATATTCAGATATAACTTCCTCTTTTTCAGTTTGTGCCTGTTGCCCTTTGTCCTATCATTGGGCACCACTGAAAAGAGACTGGCCCCATCGTCTTGACATCCACCTTTCACATATTTATTAACATTGATAAGGTCGTCTCTCAGTCTTCTCCAGGCTAAACAGCACCAGGTCTCTCAGCCTTTGCTCAAAAGAGAGATGTTCCAGTAGCCTAATCATCTTTGCAGCCCTCTGTTGGACTCTCCCTTGGTAGTTCCTTGTGTCTCTTGAATTGGGGAGGCCAGAACTGGACACAGTGCTCCTGATGTGGCCTCCTCAGGGCAGAGTAGAGGGGGAAGAGAACTTCCCTTGACCTGCTGGCCACACTCTTAATGCACTCTAGGACACCACTGGCCTTCTTGGACACAAGAACACATTGTTGACTCATGGCTAACCTGCTGTCCACCAGGACTCCCAGGTTCTTCTCCTCTATGAAGCTGCTTTCCAGCAGGTTAGCCTCTAACCTGTACTGGTGCATGGCGTTATTCTTCCCCAGGTACAGGAGTCTACACTTGGCTTTGCTGAACTTCATTGGGTTCCCCTCTGCCCAACTCTCTAGCCTGCCCATGTCTCTGACAGCCCTCTAGTATGTATTTGTATTTATTTTAAATAAAATTACAAAAGGCAAGGTTTGCTATAAAGTAGTTCTTTCAGTTAAAATTGAAACTATTTCGTCTTGGTTGGAGTCTGCTCAACAAAACACCATTTCTGCACAACAAACTCCATTTCCTTAATGTGACTGGCAGCTGAGGACTTCATTATTTTTACACCCTCTTGCCTGGCATGGCAATGCAATATACTTGGCATAAAGTTTTTTTTACAATGAGCCACAGCAAATCTCCCCTCTAATGTCTATAGCAGCTTCCTGAAGAAGACCAGATCCATTTCAAAGTCTTTCTGCCTCATTCATGATCTGTAACAAGGTGCCTTTAAAACACTGAATGAATATCACCACTGACAAAATTGTCTTACATGAAATCAATTAACCAAAATAAAGAATAGAGCTTATCTATGCTAGAGGGGAAGGAAGCTTAACAAGTATGAAGTCCATCCTCAGGAAATACCTACAGAAAAACTGAAGATCAGTGTAGACACCATGTTTACCTATCATCTGCAAGGTGGCCTTCTTTAAATCTAAATAACAAAGCAGAATAATTTATATATTGCAAATAAGGAGAAAAATGTGTACCTACAGACATTTATCAGTGCTTTTTTTCCTGTTCCAAAGACCCTCTGTAATTCTGAAAAGGCATACAGAGGAGGAATATAAATAGCGTGGCAACAGAGAATCAGTTGTTTTGTCTCTCTAAATTCAAAAAACACGGTGATAAAGTAGATGACTGTTTCCAAACAAGTAAGAAACTCTTGCACAAAAATCTTTGCCCTGTGCCACTATGGGTGAGTTTGTTTTGAACGTAAGTTTAAAAGACAACTGAATGAAAAAAACAAAACAAAACAAAACATCTTCTATGGCTATTCCATGCAAAAACATCACATATCCATCTGGCTGAGGAAATCTCTGATCTGCAAGAAGTTGGACATTGAGAAGATCTAAAAAACATGAAGCATGTTTGCTCTGTTCTAATACTTGTCTCCAGAGTTACTGCCATTGTCACAGATGAGGTGTCCAGATCTGAAATGGTTTGTACATGTTCATGTCTATGGAGAGCTGAGCCTGTGAGGTTGGTCATTTTACTGAAACGTTTTGCAAGGCAAGAACTCCATGACAAATACGAGATAAAAAAAGAAGTCACAACAGATCTTAAAAAAGCTACTTAACATCCTGCTGGAAGGCACACAGTTAGTGATGGACATTATATCCTGCAATGAATACAATAGATTTTGGTTGTTTGGCTATGTCTTTTAAAGAAAAATAGCAAGAAAAGCAAAGACAGCACTTAAGTGGTATAAATATTAATCTTCTACCTTCTAAACCTATCAATTAAATATTTCTATCTGCTTGTATGTAGTACTGTAAGTTTTCACTGACAATATTCAGAAATATATTTCTGATTTTCTGCAGTCTCTGTACTCTAAAATCAAGCTTTCTAAATATTTGCCTATAACTAATCAAAGATAATCAACTTCTGCCACCTTGTGGAGAATTTAAACTTAGCAGTTTTTAATTACTACCCAGAGACTCAGTAAGCTATATGATCTAAGTGTGTTAATGTTTCCTGTTAAAAAATATTTCACATAGAGTGAATTTCACAGATAACTACTTGCTCCCATTTTAGTGATTTCAGAAATAAAATTTCTAGGAGAAACGCTTCAAAGAACACTGTTTTCATTTGATAATGAGTGGTATCTATTTTTCAAATTATTCATAAGCAATCTTTGGAAGACATTTATTTAAATTGCAGTGTTTGTTAATTGTCTGCTAACACAGTTCTCCATATTCATTCTTCAATGACAATTTACAGGGAAGTGTCGCTATATAAAGTCCTAGAACCAAAGGCCCAGTGGTGGTGCTGAAACACTACCAATTCCTTTATAAATCAGGAATACAGCATTGGAACAATAATATGCCAGGAACAATTGTCCTTCACCTCATCCTCCTTAATGCTGAGGAATAGAAAAGACCTGAAAAGAACATCTTCCATGAAAGGCACATGCAAAAAAACCCAGTAGTGACCTGTTACATTTTGTGGTCAGAATACAAGCATAGCAACCTGGGAAATAATGAGTTGCAGAAACAAGTAGGCTGACCTCAGCATTGGTCTGGGTGGAGGAGGTGGCTCATCAGGATCTTGACATCGCTTTGCTTTTTTCGTTACTTGCTTGTAAATATTACGAGATGTCACTCCCAGCCACAGCACTGTCGCGAGAGTGGAATAATGAAGAATTATCCCAACCTTAGAAAGAAAAAAATAAAATAAAAATTAACCCCTAAACATTTCCTTTCTACCAAGTTAAAAAAAAAATCATTTAACACACAACTTGCATAAAGACTGAGTTTTCAAAAGCTCAGTTCAAGTGAAGAAAAAAGCTCTTATTTTACTATGACTGTTCTAAATGCCAAGTCATTGTGGTTCCCAAAAAAGTAAAATAGTGATGCAAACCCATCTTCCTATTGAGTCTGGAAAGGCTACATAGATGCAGTTGCCTCTAGTGGAAGGAAAACTTAGTAACGTGGGAAGAACTTTGCTGGCCAACACTTAGGATTACATATCAATCATATCAGTTAGGAAACTGTTTTACAAAACACTTAACTTTAAAATGTCTTATGTTACTGATACTGAAAATGAAACAAGTAAGGGAACAGTAAGCTAATGATATTGTGGTGTCTGTGTAGAAGACAAAAAAGTATAGACAGCTAACACTCATCAGCTATTTTAATACAACGCCAAAAAGCCTCAAAGCGTCAATCATACAAGCAGCCCAAACATTAATGCAAAGTCAGCCTCACAGACTGACTGGGCACTGCTGTTGAGAAAATGGTTGTCCGTCACACGTTTGTGCGCCTGAACTGAACTGAACACTGTTTTCTTAAAAGAAGTTCCAGGAAGTCCCAAGTCCTCGGGGACTTGGCTGGAGCCAAACAGAGGCCAGAAAAGATTGTGACCAAATAGATAAGGAGGCCAAATAGATTGTGCTTATTTCCTTACTTACAAACCAACACTGAAAACAAGTGACTTGCCAGAACTAGGTTTCATATATCCCTTAAATGTCAGCACACATGCATGGAAGAGGTGACACTTCAGTTTCTGTCAAGACTGGAGATTTCTTTTTGCAAATTCCAATCACCAGTAAAAACACAATTCTTAACCCAACTTAAGCACCTCTCCTATGAAGACAGGCTGAGAGAGTTGGAGTTGTTCAGCCTGGAGAATAGAAGGCTCCAGGAAGATGTTCTAGCAGCCTTCCAATACCTAAAAGAGGCCTACAAGAATGCTTGGGAAGGACTTTCTACAAGGGCTTGTAGTGAAAGGATGAGGGGTAATGGCTTTAAACTGAAAGAGGGTAGATTTAGATTAGATAAAAGGAAGAAATTTTCACTGTGGTGGTAGTGAGGCACTGGAGCAGGTTGTCCTGAGAGGCTGGGGATGTCCCCTCCCTGGAAGCGCCCAAGGCCAGGTTTTATGCGGCTTTGAGCAACCTGGTCTAGTGGAAGATGTCCCTGCCCATGGCAGCAGGGCTGGAACTAGGTGATCTTTAAAATGTCCCTTCCAACTCAAACCATTCTATGATTCCGTGCAAATTCAAACAAGAAGTATTACAAATATTAAGATGAGGTATCAGAAGCTTTTATGAATCACTGTATGGAAAAAAGAAAACAGTACAAAAATTTAACTGATATCATTGCAAGGTGACAACTGTTACTATACTGAAACACTGCAACTGAATTAGAGATAGCCAAATCTTAGAACAAATGATTATAAGAGAGGAGTCTTAATAAAGCTAGCGACATTTGTTTGCAAAAGCACAGGTCTTTTGAGATAGAACGCTTATCTCCCCTTCCCCTTTAAGTTATATTGAGCAAATGGAAATAAATATTTTAATACGTGTGGAAATCAGTTTTCAAATAGTCTGTCAAGGCCACATACAGGCTTATAAAACAATCTTATAATAACTAAGTCTCAAAAGAACTAACAGGTATAACAGATTTTTTTGTGATAGCATTTTGGGCAAAAACAATTTGTCGCACTTCTGAAATATTTTTTCCAGTTTTCAAGTAAAGAACTAGTTTTATTGTCATGGATGGATGGATGAATTGAAATACAAGCAAAATCTTTAAGGTAAAAAAAAAAAAAAAAAGAGATTTTTTGGTCTAAATTTCACATTCTGATGAAAATGCCTGTACGGTACTGCTGTGCTGTAGGAAGGAAGGGGGGAACATACATACATAGGAATATAAAACTGGTAACTAATTTTTTCAAGTGTTTGCATGTTTACTTACTGCTTGGCAAATGCTGGCATTCCTAGTCTGAGTTATGCCTCCAATAAACATCACACACGTCAGGAAAATATGAAAGCTCAGGTTAACTAGCATATGCCAGCTTTTTACACTGATCCTGATCACACTGTTAAAAGAAGCAAATTAGACAGTGTAAAACACAGCTGCATTATTGTCTTTCAGAAACTAGCAAGATACACTTGTGATAAATGAGATACAATTACTGTTAATGATTGTTTGACTACCACATTGTAATCAAATATAATCTCTGGTCTTCATCATAAGAAATTAAAACACCCTCCTGTTAACTAGCTTTATACAACTATTTGGGGCCTGATTCAAAGATTTTAGGCTTAAAGCTTTCACATCAACAGAAATATAAAAGGCTGAACAGTTTGTTAAATCCTACCATAATTCTTGAGTGGTCTCTTCTTTAACTCTTTTACTTCATGATGAAAGAGATGTATGGTTATGAAAGCTAAACTATCATCCTCAAGAACAGATGAAATAGCTACTTGTCTGTTAGTTTGCATCAAGAAATTTTACAGGGGAAAAAAGAATAAATGCATGCAGATTACTGTATTGTGTTGCTATCAAAAAAGAAAAATTAGTCCTAAGCACTATGAAACTAATTTTTTTAGACTAGTCATTTTGATTCATACCTGTGATGGTATATGTAGCTGACTATAATCATCAACAGGCACATTAGCAAAACCACAGCAGTGGCATAAATTACTGGATGCAAAAGATCAGCTGGCTGCGTGTATAATTCAGCTCCTGTCAGGTCCTGACAACAAAAACAAAATTAATGTTAGTCCATCTCATCTCTTCATTTTTTTGTGGGTGGGGGGGAACGGCAGAGGAAACAAAATACAGAAGTAACATGAACCTTCTAGATGAAATCTTTCCCCCCACTCAACCCCGACCTCCCTATTATTTGTTACTGGATGTTCCTGGCTTTCTTCCACAATTACCTGCTATTCTGGCTGACCGTTATAAATGCAGTAACACATTTCATAGAACAGTTAAACTTCATACATGCTTGAAGATACAGCAAAGTTAGCAGCTTATAGATACACATCATCATTTTCTTAAAATACCTGTATGTATAGCTTATACAACAACTATGTGTTTCAGTTATAATTATTATCTTCCCTAACAACACAAAGAACATTACAGGAAATGACCTTAGCAAGTTTGCAGATAATGCTGCAGACTGGAGAAATGGATCAATAGGTTGGAGGATATTCAGAGAGATGTTGGCAAGCCAGAGAAATGGGCTGATAAAAGGTCATGAAATTTAGCAATGAAAGATTTGCATCTGTGATGCATGCAACAATACAGGCTGGACACTGGACTGAATAGAAAGCAACCAAAGAATCACTTGTGGGTACTAGCACACAAAAGTTGACCACAAGTCAGCAGTGCAGCCCGCAGCTCAAGGCCACTCTTTGCTGTATTAGTAAAACCACAGCAAGCAGGGGAACAGATTATTCCCTTCTGCTTAGCACTGTGAGATCACCTCTGCAGAACTGTCTTCAATTTGAGGCTCCTCAGCACAAGATAGACACTGACATACTAAATGGAGCACGTCTAACAGATCACCGGCATGAGTAGCAGATTGAAGCACACAATGTCTGAGGCTGAAAAAGCTGGGTTTATTTATCTTTAAGAAGAAAATCAAGATGGGAGAAATCTCATTGTTATATTGAACTACCTCCTGGGAGGGTATAAAGAACATGAGTCAAAGTTCTTGGAGATGAACTGTGAGATGATGAGATGCAATGGACACTACCAGCAACATGGAAAATTCTGATTAGATACAGGGAAAAAAAATTTCTGATGAAAGTGGTCACATACAGCCCAGAGAGGCTGTGTAATCTCTGTCCTTGGAGATACTCAAAGCTTGACTGAATTATGACGTGGATCTGACGTTGAAGCTGATGAAACTTTGAGCAGGTAATTGGACCAAATGATACTCAGATCTTCCTACCAGACTTATTCTATGATTACAGCTTGATCACAATAGATAGTTGATAACTCAAAGAGAATTTGACAGCTCTTTAGCATTGTTCAAGTTTTCTAAACCACCCATCAAAACATTACTCAAGGAGTAAACATGAAATGGAACCTTGAACTGTTAAAGCATGGCAGTATTTCAAATAACATCTGAGGAGTGACATTTTCATTTACTAACAAGAACAGCATGAAGAAATAGTTCTGTTTGGATGCTGTTACACTTTACTAGGGTTCCATTTCCATAATGGTAATGAACAGTGAAGAAAACCAACCCCAAACATTAATCCCTTCCAGCACAAAATGAAACAAATTTGCTTAGATTAGTGGAAAAATCTATTAAAAAGAATTTTTCAGAACAGACAGGAAACAGGAAATTCTCTCACCTATAATTCTGAGTTAGAGTCACTCTTAAACCTCTAGAGTTGGCAAAGTTCAAAAGTGTGCTGGGGGAAAGTAGAACAAATCTGGCATTCACAAAGAACAGCAAAACATTAGGAAGAAGCTTCAGTTTGTCTTGAGAAAAAAAAAAAATCAGTGATATAAAATCTGTTTTTAAGGTTAAGTAACCTAATCTCATGGAGAGGAGAAGAGTTCTTGAATTTAGACTTACAATTACATTACAGTCAGCAGACTATTCACCTCTCCTTCAATTAGTCTTTCATCAGAACATAAATTTGCTATTCCTAACTCACCAAGCTCATCTCAAACTACTCAGATTGCCAGTTTGATTTTTATGTATTTGGTTTTCTTTGGCACCTGGAAAAACACTTTGAGGAAGATCATAAGATATTATGCCTCAGGCAGCCAGTGTCATCCGATTTCAACACTACCCATGGCCTGGTTGATATCCAGCTGGAGATCATGAGGAGCTCACTGCTGTTAACAAGCATGAGGGAATGTATTGTCAGACATAGCCAGTGAGTTTTGGAGAACAGAAACTGTTGGAGAATTCCTGTCGCTGCTTCCAGATTGGTGACCGGTAACAAGATGTCATGAATGTATTAGTGTGAACCTAAGAGAATAAGAGCTACAAAATGGGAAGATTTACAGTAGTACTCTAAGATATCTGAGAAAGCTCACAATGCTCAGCCCAGCTAGCGAAGGCCTTGACCCAATACCCACTAAAGCAATGGAATTCTTACCAATTACACTGATATTTTTAATCAGACCTACTAAAAGGACTGAGAGGAGTTAAGAAATTTCTGAGCTCAACTAATCCTAAAGAATAATTTAATAAAAAAGACCAACAGTAAAACAACAGTAGAGATGATATTAAGAAGAAAGAGCATTGGGATATTTATAATCAACTAGCAGAACTCTGTTTCTTTCAACTACCATTGATGGCTTTTTTCCCTCTGCTGTAGGCCTGTAACAATGAGATTTCAGCTGATCCTCCTGGTTATCTCTTCTATTATTAAGCAGTGCTTAAAATGATTTCCAAAGAAACACAAAATTTTATAACTAACTTCCTAAATCACTAGATTAGAAAACTAGGCACTCAGTTACACGTTTCCTTATCAGAAAGTACTTCACATTATGATCTGAAATGTGTTAAAACAGGTCAGTACATTACAACCCGCTTTCTTCTACACACACATGTACTAAAGTAGACTAAAAAGGAGTGGAATAACTCTGGTTAAGATGGACAATGGAATATTACGTTCAGGTCCCTTCTGCTGCTACTGTTCATGTATTTGACATTAATGACAACTTATGAATTAAAAGCTAAACTTCTAAAATTGAACTCGAAAGCCTGAGACCAGAACTGAAACTTTCACAACACTATGAGACTCTACAAATGAAATAAGCTATCATGGCTTTTTTAGTTAATACATGAATAGGCACTATGAAAACCCTTTCCAGCAGCTACTTAGAGCTTTTCACAGTACATTAACTGTGTGCAGGGAACATCTAACAGATGATTATTACTCTGTCCTCCTCCACATATCCCCAGTTCCTACAGCCTAACTTTTTGGGATTTATAAATATTTAAGGAATACCAGCTTTGAGCAAGCAACCACTGGCAGAAAATGAAGAAAGCTGCTGCTTCCTCTAACTTTATTTCTGATCATCAGCAGTTCTCTGTATAACTCACAATATGATACTGATATAATCTTAAGAGGTATTAGTTTAGAAATTAATCATTTCCAGCAACAGACTGAATATGCTCTTCATTTTTCTTCCTCCAGATGGCAGAAATGTGACCAATTTAAAGCATACTCTCTTTACGTGCATACTACACATACAAATGAAGTTTAATTCCATTTTAAAAAAATGCTGTTATGTTTTAGGAAAGGAGTATGTATTTTAAAAATATCAAAGAAGGGAACTATAGGATTGTAACAGTTTGAAGTAACGTAAAACTACCTTCAGAGGTAAAGTGAAAAATTGCTCTCTTTGAGCTCTTTTTAAGTTTGGCATGTAAATTTCAATCTTGTTTAAGTTTTTGGTATTCTACTATCTAATTTTATTAACAGGAAGATTTTTGAAAATTTGAGTTGCAAAAACAAAACTAGCAACTTCACACGCAGTGATTGTCATAAAGGAATCCTTTCTTCCATGTACAATTACATAAAAATAAATATCTATTTCTGCACAGAGCACATTAACTACAACAAAACTCATACCAAATTCCCACTTAACATTTCCTAAAGCTCTTACTATTTCACTCAGCTTCCTATTAGCCTAGCACATTTTTATGTAGCACATTTTATCGTTCAGCATCCGATGAGTTTATCATTTAGTACGTGATGACTGATGAGCAGGGTAGCAGTCATCATCTGTAAAAAGGGACACTACCTAGGCCAAATTCTGAAAGGAAGAGCTTTGGAAACAAAGAAGAAATTCTGCTTCATAACTGCAGAACACCAAGAGAAGGTGTCTTGCTCCCTTCTTCAACTATCATTATTTTAGAACTGGTTAATCATTTTATTGGCATCAGTATGCTAAGACTAGAGTTCAGAGACTATTTTTTAAGCAATATCTCAACTATATTTTGGATGGTAACAAAGTGGTTTGATTTTATTCTTTCCCCCCCTGTTTTTGGAACACCTCTCCTACAAGGACAGGCTGAGAGAACTGGGGATGTTCAGCCTGGAGAAAATAAAGACTCTGGGGACCTTATTGTGGCCTTCCGGTATCTGAAGGGTGCCTACAAGAAAGCTGGGGAGTGACATTTCATGAGGGCTTGTAGTGATAGGTCCAGGGCCAACAGCTTTAAACTGGAGAAGGAGGGATTTAGATTAGAAATTAGGAAGAAATTTTTCAGGCTGAGGGTGGTGAGTCACTGGAACAGGTTGCCTGGGCAGGCTGCTGATGCCCCAACACTGGATATGTTCAAGACTAGGTTGGACGGGGCTTTGAACAACCTGGTCGGGGTCGGGGGGGGAGCTAGATGATCTTTTAAGGTCCCTTCCAACCCCAACTATTCTATAATCAATGTCCTCTGGTAACAGATCTACATACTAGTGAATGAATAGCTAATTTGCAGTGAAATAGCTATCTCTGGTTATAGATCACAGAAAAAAAAACAAAAACCAGAACAAAACCCAAACAAAGAAAACACTTCTGTCAGACAAAGCTAACAAACTTAACCTAACAGAGAAGATAGTTTTTCCCGACTGCTACCTCTACTTTAAACTGTCATTATTAGACTAAATTCATAAAAGCCCATTTGATTAAGTAGCTCATTAAAATGGCTTCCTATGATGTAGTACTTTTCGTATGAAAATTTTATGTCTACTGTATTCAGCAATTAATTCCACTTTGACAGATTTCCACTTAAACCTTATATTAAATCAACATCTATATCAACACAAGCAAAAACTGAAGATTTATTTCTTATGTCCAGTTTTGTGTGATATGGAATGTAGGAATGTTCATTTTCTTTAATGCAAGAGAGAAAACAAAACACAGAACTGCATTTTGAATATTTTAAAGTTCCAGTAGAAGACATGTAATTCTAAGTGTCATACCATTAAGACTGCATAGTTGCTGAGGGAGTAGCACTGAATGGTAGTAATATTTTCATCCGATAGAAGAATGCGACAACCATCAGATTTCCATCCCCCTTGTCCATTCAGGAGATCAAAGTCCCACTGAGCTGCAACAGCATCTGCTCCGTGCGCAATGCGCCGCAGTGTCACATTTATAGGAACGTGGTGACTGGCGAGGTTTAAACCATCTGTTACAAAAAAATGCATTTGAACATCCATTTCTCAATATGTGAAACACAGATGCTAAAAACCTTTTATTAGATACACACTAGTTGAAAAAAGGAGTAAAAAATATTTCTATTTTTAAAGACCATAAAAAGTAATAATAAAAAACTAACCTATCTTTGCAAGAATAACTGGTGTTACAACTGTACGACGTTTCCCATCATCAGCCAGATTAGTTGAATTTCCTGTTGCTGGAAAAAGCTTGCCATTGCGAAACGCAATAAGCTGAAGCTTGTAGACAGATTCATCTGCTGGTCTGATTTCTCTTTTTTGCTTTTGGGCGAAAAGGGAAGCTGGCAACTGGATAGATGCCTCTACAATTGTGTTCTAGAAATAAATAGATTTTTAAAGAGAAAATGAAATTATTTACAGAAATTAAATCAGCAACTTGTCCAACAGAGCAGTGTCAGAGATGAATGCATTTAGCTGATTATTGTGACAAACCTATTTGGAAGTGTTTACCCATGATAAAATAGTTGAATCAGGTTACTGAAGTATTTTTTCTTCTTCCTCCTTCTTTTCCTTTTAAAAAAGTGTTAAAAGCTAAGATTCTGTAGTTAACTTACTTGTTACAAAGTTGAAGTTGGTATCAATAAACTGTTAAAAGAGTTTTCCAGATTAGACTACTGGTAACTAGAAGCAGCAACCAAGACAAGCAAAGAAATGCTGTAATTGCACATTAGTTCACTGCTCATTCAAAATGAAATGCTGTATATAAACAGGGTGTTTTAACTTGTATATAAATTATACTTGGGTAGGGAAGCATGAATGCAATTTCACAGAATTACCTAAATAACATTTCAATAATACACCTTGCAGTGGTGTTCAAGCACATCAAGTGATAAAAACAAACTGAGGGAATGTAACTGAAAAAATACTTTTACAGAATATGAGAAAGTGTTTCCATTCTGTACGTACCCACATACCTATCTACCAGTGTACATGCACATACACACCAAAAAAATTAGCCTTTCAGGTCCATTTTCTACTTCTTGCCTAATTACAGTATCACTCTTAGCAGAACATTTCAGATATATAAAGAGACTGTGAATATCTGATTTAATATGCAATGAAGGTGAAAATACAAGAAAATAAAGCCAAGTATTATTGTGAACTAGGGAGCATTTCAATCTCCATACTTATGAAAAGGCCTAGAAGAACCTTTCAACTGAAGATGTTTTAAGAAAGAAATCCACATCTACTATTAAAAATTGTGTCCGTTAAAAAAATTATTCTACAATCAAACTCTATTATTGTTTGTCACTAATTATCTTGTCACAGTCATTCTGGATTACATAAAAATACAACTTTAACATTAGAAATAAATAATATAAGATTGCTTCCCAAATGGTTCATATTTAAGATACCAATACAAAGTCTGTAGAGAAACAATGAGTATCCAACCTTTAAAGCCAGACTTGACAGTGTATTTGAAACGTTGCACTTAAAGCTTAATTGTTTATCTAGATTTCCATCTGGATCTCTTCTCCCATAATCACTGAGTCCTGTACGGTCTGATGTAGCCACTTTTTGAAATACGGTGCATGTCATCCCAGCGAAACCAGCAGCCTTTATTACATAAGCCTCAAGAGCAATATTTGGAGAATACTGTGACAACAAAAATTAAACATTAAATAATTTTACACACCACAGGAAGAATAATAATCTTAAAGGGATTCTCTGCCAAAACAGAAAAAAACACCCAGTAAACTGTTTCTGTTTATCTGGCAGGGATAAATCTGTTCAGAGTATTTCTCTTTTCCCTACAGAAATAGCAGGCATTTCAGATAATGCCAACATCTATTAAGAAAAATAAAAAGCTATTGAAACTCAAGAGCCAGCAAAATGTCTTCTAAATAAATAAATTTATACTTACAGTAGAATAAACTTGAGCTCCATTTGCAAGCCGATACATAGCAATTTTCTGTAGACACTGTACAATTCTAGTGCAAGCCTTGGCTTCCCTTTGTGCCATCCACAGAACACGCTCATCGGCTAACATAATGTTACTTGCTATGTCCACCATTACATCGCCAAGCTAACAGGGAAGAGAAATAAGACATTTTTTACCTTTGAAAGTGTTCACCAAGTAGGGTTGTTATCAGAAAATACAAAGAGACTTGTCAGCACAAAAAGCAAAAGGAAATTGGTTGTTCCTATTTCAGTCACCACTTGTCACATTGAGATACTGAAATACTTTGACTCAGACATTTGCCTCCATCCAAGAAAACTGTTATGCCAATGTAATTTATCTGTTTATATCATACTTGGAAAACAAAAACATGAGAAATAAAGGTATTTCATTAAAAGCAAAGAGCCTAATACTCCAGGTTCTACAGTACTAATTATTTAAACCGACTATTAATAATCAATTTCAAATCCAAAATAAACTATAAATCAACAATGCTACAGTTTGCATATATAGGGGAAGACAATACAAAAAGAGTAAAGCAGGCAAAAATTAGCATGCAGCCCTACTGCTTCTCTTCCTTTCTCCTGTCTGCCTTTTCTTTGATTCCTTTCTTGCTTGCCTTCAATTCTGCATGAACTGTTTTAGGTCGCAGGTTATACATGAGAGAGACAGCAAATACCCATAGGTACCAGAGCTGCTTTCAAACCACCAATTACATTGTTGTAAGTTTATGCTCACATTCCCTACCCTGTCTTCTGTATGACAGACACACACAAACTGTAAAGGGAATTCATTTATTTAGGCCACAACTCTGACAAAATTAATGAGCACCTACATTGACTACATTGACCTACACCAGATTTTCACATTTAAGAAACAGTGACAAATATTGGACCAAAACGGAAGGTGCACATTTTCTCTAGTTGAATTGACTGAAACACAAATCAGTGCCTAAATTTAGGGACTGGAATTTTCTGCATAAAGAAAGACAGGGTGAGGAAGACATCTCCTTTACCCTACAGGCTTCCCAATTTCTTTTCAGATCATTACTAATAGGAGAAAACATAGAAGTTTGTTTTTTTCAATATCTTTTGAAGGCAAGAATAAGAATATAAAAATATTTACTGTTTTAAGAATTGTCTCTTGTAGGGACAGAAGCTATGATCAGTAGACATTAACAGTTAACGCAGGGCCTCAAGCAGCATTTGCAGGCTGAAGCTCTTCTCATTTAATTCTCAAGAACAAATCAAAGTTAAATTCATTGAAGCTGCTTATTATGACTTACTACTACTCAAAAGCTAATAACATGTTTTACTCATCAACAAATGCTGGTTTTACAAAAAATTATCAGTATTAAGATCCTGAAGTCACAGGACTCAAGTTGTTTAACGTTTCACACTGTTACACATTATTCTTTCCCCTGCTTATCAAAGTATGCACAAGTTTTTCCAACTGTATTCTAACTTAAGAAAATCTCTTAAGAACTGTCTGAACATTTGTCTCCAGTTTCTTTCTTCTTCTGACATGAGAAAGCTATTAAATGAAGCTTTTTATAATTTATAGTATTTATCTTTCAAAATGGCCACTGTAACACAAACTATAGAACTGGTAATTAAGATGCTGTAAGTCAATACAGCATTGAGAAAAGGTTTGTAGGAAGTAATGCTCTGCTAAGAAATAACTAAGTCTTATTAATAGCTACTAAAAATTATTAAATGAAATAGCACTAGTGTTCCTTGAATATACCAGCAAAACAAAGGTTAACTTCAAATCAAACCAATTAAGATTAAAAAAACCACAACATTGTCTAAGACCAAAACTACCTATGAATTTAACCTACATTTTTTCATATAATCTATTACCTTCAAACATGGCATAGTAAGGCCAGATTGTGTGACTCTATAGGCAATAAATCACAGCTAAGAACATCCTTATAATGTAACAGATTTTGCAGCAATCTAAAACATATTTCTATTTTCAACTGGGTACAAAACCAGCCATTTTATGAACTGCTTGTATAATTCCAAAATACATACACACACAAAAAATTCCAAGCTACGGTTGTAAAAAGGAGATTTAGCCAGAAAATTCTCCAGGGAGTTCTGCAAAGAATTTACAACCAGCATTTATGGTTTGCTGGTGGGTGGATGGGGGAATTTGGGTTTTTCTTGCACAAGTTTAAAGTTGTGGTCTCCAACTTCCCAACATGCACTGTACAGTGAGATCAATATAACCTCTGTTCAGCAGTGAAACAGAGAGTTCCTACCCACTGGTGGGGCTATTCAACCACTCATATTCTTTCTCCCCAACAATGAGCGTTCTCTAAGATTTTATTTTAATATCTTATCTCCTGCAAGATATAGGAATACTGAAAACCTTAGAGATACAGCTCAATACTGAATAAAGACAGCCTACCATGGTGGGAGGGGAGAATATAAGTCTTGTTTTATTCATTATTGAGAGGATCTCTGAGGCTTTCATTATTTGTCTTTTTAGGTAAGAATACACCAATGAAAACCTGTGTGACCCACTCCATATTAAATAAAAACAGACTTACTGTACCTATCTCCCTGCTCCAGTGCTGACCAGAGGTGTTACTCACATTACAGGTCCAGTGAATGCTGGATCATCTCAGCGCGAATGCAAAGTCTGTGACCATGGGTCAGCAACTTCAGGGACCTACTAAATAAACAAAAACAGGGAAGAGAATCTGATAATCCACTAACTCAGTGCCTGCATCTAACGTTGAGAAGGTTTCACTGCTCAGAATACTTAAGGACAAACACTTCGATTATCTTTAATGTGATGGCAAATTATCCAGTTACCTCTTTATATTTTTCAGCAAATCTTCCAAATTTCTCTATCATTTCAGCAACAAAAATAACATCCATCTTATCAGAAAAGTTTGCTGCTTCAACAGTGTAAGCCAAGAGCTGTCTTGCTGTTGCCACCGCATTAGTAAGGTTGAGCGGCATCTACATAGAGAAGAAACATAAGCTTTTAGAAGAAGTGAAAAGTAAGTACGGCATAGAGGAAACAATTCAGCAATTAACAAATAAGCATCTTCCCAATACGAGTAGCAATCCCCACAGGGATCACAGTGTTTTAAGTAGCCAGGGACTACCACCTTATCTGTTAGCAAAACATTTCCTCAAGCCAGAGAACCAGCATTTGTATATGCAGCCAGAAACCAGGTTTTGTCCTGTTGTCCTAGAATGGCGAGAGGTGCTGCACCAAGAAAATGAGAGAAAAAAAAAAAATAAAAGAAGATGGTACTGTCAAATGCTTGTTTCCTTTGCACCAGAGCCTAGGCCTAACAACAAAAAGCTCCTAAAATATAGGATTTTAGAGCAAAATAAGCCAAAAGAAATTCAAACACACCACTGCTGTTGCATTCACTCACAATTCTGTAATTACAGAAAGCATTTGGAATGAAACACACACAAAACCCAAGACACATCCTGAAACAAGTACCATGCTGGGAAATTCTTCACTAAATAGTATGCAACATCAACATGCCCGTGCTGGCAGGGACTGAAAATGGGAAGTTTCATGTAGTACAGGGGAATGCTGCACAAATGTTATCAGCTGATGTTCAGAAGCTGTTTACCCATGATAACCCAAACTAGAGATGTCCCATCTCTCCAGTTTTTGGTGTATGGATATCCAGTCTGCCCTATTGAATTTACAGTGTACCACATAAGCACAGCCACGTATTTGTCCCTGCTGGTGTTAGCACTTGTACACAGATTTGAATCTAATTAATGGAAGACTATTTTTTTCCAGAACACTCAAAGTCATGTATTTAAAGTGTAAATAAAGTTCAAAGTCATAAAACACTGAACAAAATTAACTTTCAAATTCAAATAATCTGTATAATTTATGCGAACTTTTTCATTAAACATTCATTTCTTTTCACCTAAAGCTATACCTGTATGATAAACAAAGAAGAACAGTGAAACATAAACATTCTTGTATAAATGTTAAAGGTTTCACTCAGTTTTAAACTTAGACCTCTACTTGATTTAAATTGCTTGGCAGAGTTCTGATGTTCCAAATGGCTCAACTACTTTTGTGTTGAAAAGCTCTAAAGCTATTAATAACTACTATTATTACATTTAATATTAGTCTCAAAGAGACAAATTTCTGTGCAGAATACTGCTAAAAAGATTTCCAGACCTACTACATATAAAAAGAGGAAGGCACTAATGAGTAAAAACAACTCCTAAAACCAAAATATTCCACTTCTCCCTGTAAAAACAAAAATTTGAAACCTCTATTTCAGCATTGCATACCTGCATGCATGTATTTTTAAGCAGATAATTGGAAGTTATCTACTTCACACACAGAAATTATACTTCTGCTTCTGCTTTACTGAAGATACCAATCTGACCTGCACATTTTATACTTCCTAACACAAAGGTGGCAACATTCCTCTACAACCTAATAAATACTGGCTAACCAAGGCAGTTATAACAGGCTGAAGTAATCTTGGCCCTTGAGCAGTTGCAACTCTGGAATTGGGCTACGTAGGCAGGAGTACTGTTGAGCTGTTACAGACCATGCAGGAAAATGTGGATACCCAGACGTGGAAAAAGCAACCCATAGCATCAAAGCTCTCAATAAGCACTCCACCTTACTGTGTCTCACAAAGGGACAACAAAGGGATGTCTAGCATCATCTCCCACTTGCTAAGCAGTCATTAAGCACCACCACCACCCATTTCAGCTCTCAAACATGTTTCTCGTGACCATTCCATGACGTGCACCTCCAGTGCTAGGGAAGGTAAAGCAGAAGAGCACAAATAGTTATGTCAATCCCTAAGTTGAACTTTGGCCAGAATAGGCATTCCTTTCCTTTTTTCTCCATCTTTCTTACACCAGTGCTCATGGGTCTTCAGGGAACAGAGAAGGAAGATAAAAAGCTGCATCTGCATTAGTAATTGAACACAGCGGGAGCAATTCAGCAATGAACCATCTACACAATGTGCAGTTCAATGCTTTTGCCTCAAACTAGATTTAGCCCAAGCCACTGGACATCGAGCCTATGTGTAAAAAACAGAGACATCCAAAGAGCAAATGTCATTTTAGATTCTGATTGTCCTGGTTAGGTGATGTGGTGCTTCTGATACAGTGTGAAATTTTCTCTAAAAGAATGTGAGCTCACATACTGAAACATTCTGAACACACACACAACATGCCATAACCCTGCCCTGATGTCAGACAAGCACGGTGTCGATAGCACTGCCCATGTTTAACAACGGCCATCAACTCGAGTGGCATAGGTGTATTAAAAAATACACCACACCAAACCCCACTCTCATATCTCCATAGTTTCATCTGTTGCACTGATGCTAGCAATCTGACAGTATGCACTGGAAAACATCAGACTTAAACCAGAGGTTCAAAGCTTTATGGAGTATTTTACAATACAGTGCCTATACACGCAAAGTTGGGTACATCACTGCAGAACACTGTTTGTAAAAGTGTGCGTTAACCAGAGATAAGCCTCCAAAGGAGTCGGAAGCTGAAAAACTGTTTCATAGCTACATATAAAATCTAGAATGCTCTCTCGTATCCTGCTGAGTACTACTGGATTACAGAAGCCTAGTTAGTACTCACTACTTTCACTAGTTAACTGTGACTGGCCACACAGAGTCTATTAGAGGTTAACTGCAAGAGAGGTAGAGCAGAGCTTGACTACTCTCTATTGTTATATTGAAAATAGCTGTTCTCCATTACAACTTCAGCCTGCCTTGCTTCTTTATAGCATGTGAGCAGGACAGGTCATCCAGCTGACAAAAAATAATCATGACTAGTATCATTCTCTTATACTTTATACAAGTACACCAAAGAATAAACATTTTCCTTGCACTTTCAATCTGGGGGCACTGAAAATAGGTATTAAGCCAAACTCTTAACATAAACCTACAAGTTACAGTGTTGTACTCAGAGGCATGTTTTCATCATAATTCATCTAGACCACCACTATTACTAGCCTAAGAAAATAAAAGAGAAAAACTTGAGTTTATTTTCATTAAAGAATTTGATTTTATAGAAATATACAAATTACCTGATTGAACATATAAAGAACTCGTGTCACATCGTTTGCATACTGGCACCTGGAGTAGTCCTCTTCTGCCCAGTACCCTCCCCTGTCGCATCTGCGCCAGGCTCTTCTCTCATCTTGTGAGTTGCCAGGATATATCCCACTGCCAGCAGAATAACGCGTACACAGCAGGTATGCTGTGATGCCTGCCAATGTTCTAGGCCACCTGGGGAGTCAAAAGCAAGAAAAAAAGAATTAGACAAATTTACATGACAAGTAAATAAAAGGATTAAGCACTACAACATGAAATAAAGAGCCACTCAAAACTAAGCACCTCTAAACTATTTAAAGGGCCACCTTGGCTCGCCTTCAGTATTTTCAAGCTGTTCATATTTGTGTACTATTAACAAAATGAGTTCTAATGCTAGCATGCTTTTTAAAAATTCTTTCATGAGGTTGCAGGTGGAGAGAAGACAGTGCTTATAAAATTCCATATTAACACTATAAGAACAAATGCATAGTAGAAAGCCCTGCAAGCTTTCTACTTCTGCTGTTCACATGCATCAATGTAACTTCTGAATGACTACATTCATATCAACACTAAACTGCACATATGAACAGAAACCTATATTTACAGTAATTAAGAAATAGTAGCAGCAGTACCACTATAATTGATTATGCAACCAAACATAATACTGAATAGAAATTCATGTGAAAGAAAGTGTTCATAATTTAAGACAGCAGAAAAGAATTTCTTTCATTCAAGGTATGTGGAACTAAGCACTTTAAGAAAACTTCTAATATCCTCTCAACTTTCTCATTCGTAATTTTCATGCATATTTTATCTGTATAAACATATACACAGATAAATAAAGTATGAATAAATACTGAATATTAAATTGCAATGCACCTTTAATGCGCTGATCATTCATGAGATCAGAAGTGATTCAAAGGAAACGTAAGAATTGAAGGAAACCACTTAAGCTGCAACGCTGAGAAAAGAGTAGGACAAGGAATGCCAGCCAGTCTGCCTGCCCCTGTTTCTGTCCCTTTTCCCATTTAAGAAACACATAAGCAGTATTTAATCATTCAAAACACCAATACTTACAGTTTAAAAGCAAAATGCATACATACCTAAACCACAGAATGCTAAGTACATAAAAGCTGACAACACAACATGTAAAGTTTAACTAAAACCAAAAGCAAGAGAACTTCATTTGATCATCCCAGGCTTTCTGCACCATAAAGATGTCAAGCTCCTGCAACAGCCTTATAGAGCTAACACACTTTTTATCAGTTTTATGTATTTCAAAAGGGACTTGCACAAAGCAATTGTTTCCACAAATTGAAATGGTCGAACAAAAAATTCCGTTAAGATTACACAGTGATTTAAAGTTTGCTTTTATATCTGCACTGCATTTTAGTAAATGGTCATTTAGTCACTACTACCATGTAAATAAGGAGACGCTCAGAACATATCTATATTTTAAAAAATACATTGCTGTGTTTGCAGGAAGATGCAGTAAACACCTTGAAGAATGTTCCATTTCAGGAAATTAAAATTTAAGTAATATTGCCAAGAAGAGAAACAAGTCAGCTCTATTTCCCTTCCTTACTCATCAGTTAAGTAACTTCTCTTACTGAAGATACTGGGATTTATCACAGTTCTTTCTCAAAGAAGAGAATAACTCCAGAGACAGACCAAGGCAAAAGACTATACTTTAATTATATTAAATTATGCAAGAGATTAAGCTTTTGGGGTATACTGAAAGTCTTCTCTATCTCAAATTCCTACTCTTTCCTAATCAGACCCAACAGAACAAATGGAGCATTTTGGCATGTTCAGTAATGGAAGACTCTTCCATCAGGGCATTTTGGCAAAGATTACTGAGGTTTGGGCATTAAGCAACTCAAATATAGCTTCTAGAGCACAAGAAGTTCCACCACAATATGAGGAGGAACTTCTTTACCGTGAGGGTTACAGAGCACTGGAACAGGCTCCCCAGAGAGGTTGTAGAGTCTCCTTCTCTGGAGACTTTCAAGACGTGTCTGGATGCGTTCCTGTGTAACCTGCCCTAGATTCTATGGTCCTGCTTGGCAGGGGGGTTGGACTTGATGATCTCTAGAGGTCCCTTCCAACCCCTAACATTCTGTGATTCTGGTGACATCCATACAATGCACAGGTCATAGCAACAACCATAAATAAATTCAAAGTCAGTAAGGAATCTAATGGAAAATAGTAGACAATAATTACAAGAAATCAAAATAGAAAACAAAGGCTCAAATTATACTACATTTCAGAACAGCTTCAGCATTATAAATCAGTTCTCCATATTGTAGTGGCATCATTGAGTTAAGAAATGAAGACTTATTATTATGACTATCACCACAGTATCTGAATACGCTAAGAGACAGAAGATTATCTGGCTATCATAGCAGAGATTCATCCAGTCTAGCAAATATGCATACACTTACATGCAGAGCTTCAGCAGCTATTTTTAAAAAAAATGTTTAAAACCAGAAAGGAAAACTTATACCAGAATTGGTGGCAACAGAGGTGGTTAAGAGACACAAGAAAAAAAAAATAACTAGCACAGTTTTTAAATAGCAGAAATTAGATACAGGTCCTTTAGAGAATGTAAATTAAGTCAAAGAACATGCACAGATCCTGAAATGGTAATGTAAATTATCCCATGGAGAAGAAAAGCCAGCAGAATTTTCTAAGGATTTTTTTCTTCCTTAAAAAAATCACAACAGCATTTGTGAATTGCTGCAATCCCAGTATGACCTTCATGCAACTTTACATTCACCCTAGCAAGCTAACAAAAACTTCACTTTGAATCATGTCTGGCCAACTTTGATCATGGACAGAGCAAGTTATGGATCTGCTGGGAAGGGAGGAAAAGATAAGGGGACCCAAGTCTCTGAAATTTCTGAATGGACAAATTAAAGTTCGGTCAACAGAGACTGCAGGAAAAACAAGTACAGAGATGAGCTACTTCTGTGCTCGCACTTCTTATGGATACATAATGAGACTGCAGAGAATGAAACCAAAAAGAAAACAAGCAGATGAGGACATGTAATAAATCAGCTGGTGCAGCTGTTAGACAGCTTATGCAGGCCCACAAATACCTTGCATAATACACCCAAATCTCAGCTTCCAGAATGCAGTCAGGTTTCCAGAAACACTGACACTCAAGTGCCAACACATCACTTCCAAAACAATTTTATCATCAACACTGAAATTTTTGTATTAAGTTTCCACATCAAAGATGTCACTTTGAAAGGAGTATCTGTCTTTGTCTTTCCAGAGATTTCGGTCGGCTCAGTTTTGACTGAATGTATTGCCTTACAGACTGAATGCCGTGGCACTCAGCATAATCTAAACTCTGATGTCCTGACAAATGTTGTATGATTCTACCTCCAAGACAAATATTTTCACTGAAAAATGGCATGTGCCATTCCTTTCCTCACTATTCACTCCTAGTGCAGAGAAACCAGAGCACAACACTAGGACTCAAATGAAAAACAGTTTTGCAGGAGACCTTTAATTGCTACATTTTTAAACAAGTAGAATTTATAAGCTATATCTATCTATCTTCACATACTTCTGTAGCTATCAAATGGATAAAAGTGAGAGTTTCAGTGTTTAATATGACCTCAAAGGTTATTAGATTATCACAAGACTATTTGCTTTCTCTCCCTGTTCTTCTCTCTACTTCCCCTATTTTTTTAATCCAACTCTTTCCCTTTTGTTACTGTCCCTTTATTCTACTGTATTTAGTTTTCATTCATCTCCCTACACAACATTTTATCATCTTTTCACAGAATCACAGAATCATTGTGGTTGGAAAAGACCTCCAGGATCATCAAGTCCAACCTTTGTCCTAGAATCTCTCTAACCACTACACCATATCCTCAAGCGCCGCATCTATTTGTTCCTTTCCTTAAACACCTCCAGGGACGGTGACTCCACCACCTCCCTGGGCAGCCTGTTCCAGTGCCTAACTACCCTCTCAGTGAAGAATTTCTTCCTAATATCTAATCTAAACCTCCCCTGACACAACTTGAGGCCATTTCCTCTCGTCCTATCATTACTAATTTGAGAGAAGAGACCAACACCAGCCTTGCTACAACCTCCTTTTAGATAGTTGTAGAGGGCAATGAGGTCTCCTCTCAGTCTCCTCTTCTCCAGACTAAACAAACCCAGTTCCCTCAGCCGCTCTTCATAGGGCATGCTTTCCAGCCCTTTCACCAGCTTTGTTGCCCTTCTCTGCACCCGCTCCAGCACCTCAATGTCCTTCTTGTACTGTGGTGACCAAAACTGGACACAGTACTCAAGGTGTGGTCTCACGAGTGCCAAGTACAGGGACACAATCACCTCCCTACTCCTGCTGGTCACACC